>JALJCO010012561.1:0-145901 GCA_023101725.1 Atherinomorus stipes | reverse complement strand
GATGTACTTCGTTCAGTTACCTGGTGAGTCCGAGGGACCCTGCAGTTCCCTTCCTCACAGGTACCCAAGGTGAGTCTGGGGTACCCCACAGTTCCCTTCCTCACAGGTACCCAAGGTGAGTCTGGGGTACCCCAGAGTTCCCTTCCTCACAGGTACCCAAGGTGAGTCTGGGGTACCCCACAGTTCCCTTCCTCACAGGTACCCAAGGTGAGTCTGGGGGTACCCCACAGTTCCCCTTCCTCACAGGTACCCAAGGTGAGTCTGGGGTACCCCACAGTTCCCTTCCTCACAGGTACCCAAGGTGAGTCCGGGGTACCCCACAGTTCCCTTCCTCACAGGTACCCAAGGTGAGTCTGGGGTACCCCAGAGTTCCCTTCCTCACAGGTACCCAAGGTGAGTCTGGGGTACCCCAGAGTTCCCTTCCTCACAGGTACCCAAGGTGAGTCTGGGGTACCCCACAGTTCCCTTCCTCACAGGTACCCAAGGTGAGTCTGGGGTACCCCGCAGTTCCCTTCCTCACAGGTACCCAAGGTGAGTCTGGGGTACCCCGCAGTTCCCTTCCCTCACAGGTACCCAAGGTGAGTCTGGGGTACCCCGCAGTTCCCTTCCTCACAGGTACCCAAGGTGAGTCTGGGGTACCCTGCAGTTCCCTTCCTCATAGGTACCAAAGGTGCTCCATCGGAGAAAATAAGATGTTGGACTTATTTTATGCAAATACTAAGAATGCATACAGCTCCTCTGCCCTGCCTCCTTTAGGAAGATCAGATCATAATCTGGTTCTTCTCACCTCCACCTACAAGCCCATCGTTCAGCAGCAACCAGTCATTAGGAGGACGATTAAAACCTGGTCTACTGAGGCTGAAGATGCTCTGAGGAGGGTGCTTTGAGGCCACAGACTGGAATGTCCTCTGTGAACCTCATGGAGATGACATCAACACCATGACTGAGTGTGTGACAGATTACATAAACTTCTGTGTGGACAGCATCGTTCCAACAAGAACAGTGAGGTGCTTCCCCAATAACAAACCCTGGATCACCAGTGACCTGAAAAAGCTGCTGAACATCAAAAAGAAAGCTTTCAGGGATGGAGACAGGGAGTTACTGAAGACCACACAAAAACAACTGAAAACACAGACTAAGAAGTGAAGGAGGACGACAGGAAGAAGTTGGAGAGCAGCTCCAGCAGAACAACGTGAGGGATGTGTGGTCGGGAATGAAGAAGATCACTGGCTTCAAGTTAAAGGGGGACCAGACTGATGGAGGTCTGGACAGAGCTAACGAACTGAACATGTTCTTCAATAGGTTCAGTTCCCCCTGCCGACAACCCAACACACCACACACCCTCCATGAGCCCACAGCTTTCCTGTCCCACCTCCACTCTGTCACCCTGCACCTCAGTCATGGACCTGAACACAGCCTCCTCTCCCCCACATCAGGGCATCCTGAGACCTCCTCTCCCCCCACATCAGGACATCCTGAGACCTCCTCTGTCTTCACATCAGGACATCCTGAGACCTCCTCTGTCTCCACATCAGGACATCCTGAGACCTCCTCTGTCTCCACATCAGGACATCCTGAGACCTCCTCTGTCTCCACATCAGGACATCCTGAGACCTCTTTTGCCTCCACCTCCAGCCTGACTGTCTCCTGTGACCAGGTCCAGAAACAACTGGAGAAACTGAACCGGAACAAGGCTGCAGGTCCAGATGGTGTCAGTCCCAGAGTTCTCCAGACCTGCTCAGAACAACTATGTCCGGTTCTCCAGACCTGCTCAGAACAACTATGTCCGGTTCTCCAGACCTGCTCAGAACAACTATGTCCGGTTCTCCAGCACCTTTTTAACACCAGCCTGAGACAGAACAGAGTTCCTGTGCTGTGGAAAACATCCTGTCTTGTTCCCGTCCCTAAAAAAAACACAACCAGCTGAACCAAATGACTACAGACCAGAACCAGGACCAGGACCAGAACCAGATGACTACAGACCAGAACCAGAACCAGGACCAGAGACTTGAAGAAACTAAACAAGCTGATCAAGAAAGCTGGTTCTGTGCTGGGGAGAACTCTGGAGCTGCTG
Organism: Atherinomorus stipes; assembly: GCA_023101725.1. NCBI lineage: Eukaryota > Metazoa > Chordata > Actinopteri > Atheriniformes > Atherinidae > Atherinomorus > Atherinomorus stipes. The sequence goes on along the minus strand of JALJCO010012561.1, from coordinate 143,827 downwards.
GACATGATCGTTCAGAAAAGAATGCTGCACAAGCTGATGAAGATGATGGGGGATTCTTCCTCCTCTCCACAACACGGTGAAGAATCAACAGAGTGTGTTCAGTGGGAGGCTGCGTCAGGTTCACTGTAGGACGGAGAGATACAGGAATTCATTCCTGCAGCAGCATCACCCTGAAGAACAAGACGGACTGGTTATTGTTATTTCATATTTATGTTATATTGTTAAAAAAAAAAAGAGTACGAGCTTTTTACAATGTTGAATTTCCCTTCTGGTACAAATGAAGTATTTTTCATTTCATTTATTTATAAAACTGGTGGACCAACAACAGCCATGAAAACCAAGTCTTGGTGTTTTAAGGGTTAATCAGCTGATCTACTGTCAGTAAACATCTCCAGCTGTCTGGATGAATCCTTTTTTTAAACAACATTGTTTTTTATATAAACATAACATAAACAAAGCCCATACAATTGTATACGGTAAACAAACATGCTAAAGTAAACAGCAACCCCATCACTTGTTCCAGTTCTCAGGGACTGATTAATTGTGCTAATTACTTATATGCAGTACATGAACAAAAGAATACAGAGTACTGCAGAGGACGAGGTAGTAAAAATGAGTCCCAGATTTAAATGAATCGTGTGGTCGTGTTTTATTGTAAAAGTTATTTTCTCTGAAGGTGTTGCAGACGACTCAGACAACCATCTGCTTTTTTCTTCTGATATGTTTCCATGAAACGGCTATCCTTTTTTACCATTAATATGTTTAGATCTACAAATATCTGTAGATTTTTTTAAATCTTCAATTTCTCTGGAAATGAACCTAATTTAAACATCTGTGGGGTTAAGCAGAGCTGCATCCGGGAAATGTTTTGCACATTTTGTTTCACCTCTGCCAGAATTTTGGGATTTCCATACATCACCAGAACGAAAAAAGCCGTTTTCTTTCCCACTGGACGAATGTTTAACGGCTGCTGTCCTCTGATTGGTCCTCCAGCTGTCTGGATGAATGTTTTAACGGCTGCTGTCCTCTGATTGGTCCTCCAGCTGTCTGGACGGACGTTTAACGGCTGCTGTCCTCTGATTGGTCCTCCAGCTGTCTGGATGAATGTTTTAACGGCTGCTGTCCTCTGATTGGTCCTCCAGCTGTCTGGACGGACGTTTAATGGCTGCTGTCCTCTGATTGGTCCTCAGGTGGGTCTGGACTACCGGAGGTTCATCCTGCAGCCCGGCGGCTCCGAGGACGCCTCCGAGATGCTTCGCAAGTTCCTCGGGCGGGAGCCCAAACAGGAAGCCTTCCTGCTGAGCAAAGGACTGACGGTGGAGCTGGACGCCGGCACGCCGTGTCCCTGCTGACCAATCACAGCGGCCGACCCCCCCACCCCCCCCCTCCCCCACCAGACCCGCTCTCAGAACTCTGGACTTTTTCTAGAAAAAGAAAATGTAAACTGTTCCAGCATCCTGGTGAAATAAACGACTTGTGGTGATTTCTGTGTGTGCTGCTGTAACGGGGACAGAACCACTTCGATCTGGTCCAGAACCGCTACGATCCGAACCAGAACCGCTTCAGTCCGGTCTGGAACCGCTTCGAACCAAACCAGAACCGCTTCAGTCCGGTCTGGAACCGCTACGATCCGAACCAGAACCGCTTCGATCTGGTCCAGAACCGCTATCGATCCGAACAGACCAGTCCAACCGCTTCAGTCCGGTCTGGAACCACTACGATCCGAACCAGAGCCGCTTCAGTCCGGTCTGGAACCGCTTCGAACCAAACCAGAACCGCTTCAGTCCGGTCTGGAACCGCTACGATCCGAACCAGAACCGCTTCGATCTGGTCCAGAACCGCTACGATCCGAACCAGAACCGCTTCAGTCCGGTCTGGAACCACTACGATCCGAACCAGAGCCGCTTCAGTCCGGTCTGGAACCGCTTCGAACCAAACCAGAACCGCTTCCAGTCCGGTCTGGAACCGCTTCGAGCCGAACCAGAACCACTTCAATCTGGTCCAGAACCGCTACGATCCGAACCAGAACCGCTTCAGTCCGGTCTGGAACCACTACGATCCGAACCAGAGCCGCTTCAGTCCGGTCTGGAACCGCTTCGAACCAAACCAGAACCGCTTCAGTCCGGTCTGGAACCGCTACGATCCGAACCAGAACCGCTTCAGTCCGGTCTGGAACCGCTTCGATCCGAACCAGAACCGCTTCGATCTGGTCCAGAACCGCTACGATCCGAACCAGAACCGCTTCAGTCCGGTCTGGAACCGCTTCGAACCAAAGTTAAATAAACAAAAATGTTGATATTTGTGGAAAAACCTTCATTTCCAAGCTGATGACAAACAGATCAGAACATGTATGATTGGTTCTGGTTCTGGTTCTGGTTCTGGTACTGGTTCTGGTTCTGGCACTGGTTCTGGTTCTGGTACTGGTACTGGTTCTGGTACTGGTACTGGTTCTGGTTCTGGCACTGGTACTGGTACTGGTTCTGGTACTGGTTCTGGTTCTGGTTCTGGTTCTGGTTCTGGCACTGGTACTGGTACTGGTTCTGGTACTGGTTCTGGTACTTTCAGTGTCATTGTGGAAAATCACTACGACTACGTCAGGAAAAAACGGCTAAAGCCTGCAAACGTTACGAACAGTCGTCGGAATCGTTCACATCCTCCAGTTAAATAAAGTTACATTCACAACATTCGGATAACAAACTGAAGAAAATAAGAAATACAGATTTACAAAATTATAATCTAGTGAAATAAAATGGTGGTGTTTGTGGTTGGAAATAATAATTTAAAAAAAACTGTCTCAGACACATCAGAGCATCTTTCATGAACATGGACCAACATACCTGTCAGCAGGTGCAGACGTCTGATTGGACGTTACAGAAACACCTGATTGCAGTGATTGAATCAAAGTGTTGCTCAACATTTTAGCTTCGGAGCCCCATCATGCTTGTTTACTTATTTTATTGTTTGTTTTTAATATTTCTGTTGAACCACAATTCAGAATCAGCGTCATGATTTTCATAGAATTTTTATTATTTTTTTAAGTTTCATCTTATTTCACTGACAGCTGATTTTTTTTTTCCTTTGAGTGGAGGGTCTGAATAATTTTGAGGATGACTGTATTTACCAGTTTTTCAGAATATTCGTTGGTTGGTTATTTTAGTCAAACATAAGATGGTTTCCTGTTTACAAACATTGGCAGTTGCGCGCGCAACCAGGGTGCAGAAAGCCTGTTTTGTACTGCATCTACGGCCAAACACGCACTCAAATCATTCATAAAAATGTAAATAACCCGACGAAACAAACAGAGATCGTTGTGTTTTAAATTATATTGAATAAATCTGTATTTTGATGACGAATAACAAAATAGAGACGCTGCGTTGCTGTGTTATATTTCTATCACGATTACACTAACTTGGTAAGGGAGTCATCACCCGGAAACGGCATTTTTCTGGTTAAAACATGGATATTATTCGTGTTGGACCTCATTTGAAATTTGCCTGAAAAACCTGAGTTAGAAAGCGGCTTAAACTTTCGTTTAGACTCTTTGTTAAAACCAAAAGAGGCCACAACAATCTGCAGCCTGCAGCAGGTTCAGTTCAGCTCCGTGTCGTCCTCACCTCCTCCATACAGGAGCAACTTTCACTAGTTTGGGATGAAACCAGGCAAAGACGACATCATCACTACGTTTGGAAAGGAGCTGATTCCAGCTGTTAGGGACGAACACGCATTGCTGTCGGTAAGTTTCGCTGCTTGTGGAACGTTCTGCTTTATTGTGGATGAGATCGTGGTGGACAGCAGACAGACTAGCTAACTGCTAGCAAGCTAACTGCTAGCAAGCTAACAGTGTAAACTCAAACGCGATCTGATTTACGACCCCGTACTTCGTACTAAATCTCCGGGATGCGTTGTTATGCCACGTGAACGTTCGTAAACGGCTTCACCATCAGTTTCTTCTTCTTTTTTAAGTTCGTGTCTAAGCAGCAGAGGATGGCTGTCACACACAGTGTTTACAGTTTATGTCATGCAGCCGATCGCGGCGGTGATGCTGCTATTACAGTCTTCCCACTAGAATACGGGAATCATTTCTGCCTCCGCCGTGGTTTAATCCTACATGTGACCATGGTGAAAGACTAAATAAATCACAGTCTGAACCGGAATAAGTTATCTGGGAGGGTTTTGTGAAGATCAGTCACACCTACTGTCCTATTTTCACCATTTTCAACTGTTCACATGCATTAATGTTTTGATTTTTGCAACCGAACAAATACCAGGACTCAAACATTATATTTCCCCGACACTTTCACTTCATCATGACCTAATCTGCATTAAAAGTCGAGTTTTGTATATAAAACACGTCTTCTCATATGCTGCCTTCATGTGGTATGGGAAAGATGATCCTCTCTACTTGTTAAATGGAATTACCAGAGAGTTGTGTTCAAGTGTTTTGTTGTCATAATGAAGTTTAACAATGGAGGCTATCTTCAACTGACTAGCTGGCTAGCTGCTAGCTAGCATCTGCTCTGAGGAAGTAAACCAGAAAATAACCATATTTTTACAAACAAAACTAAGTTTAAATGGTGATGTTATTAAAGTTCTGTACGTCACAGAATTAGCTGGACTACAAACTAACCACATAACAGCAGCAGAAAACTTTACACAGAATGTATTACTTCCCATTCAGGATATTTTCATTACTCTCCGCCATGTTGAAAGGTCAAAGTTTACTTTATCCCGGCGGGCATCATAAAATTTTTCCAGTTTTCCAGTGGAAATTACGACATGAGTGGGTGTCCAAGTGCAATTTTGATGTCGGACTTTAGTATTTACCATAAATACGGTACCACATGAAGGCAGCAATAGTTCAATAATGCTTTTCCTCTGTTTTCTTGCCCCCTGGTTGCGCGCGCATCCTATCTGTGACGTTGCTCAGAAACCCATAGGAGCCGTTACGGAGGAGTCATGGCTTCCAGCCACGAAGCTCCTGGTAAAACTTTGACTTTTACTGAAAAATCAGACTGGAAGTTTGTTCATTTGTTCATATTAATGTGTGAATATATCCGAACGTAATAATTTAACCATTAAATGCCTCCAGTCAGATTTCCATCGGCATCAAACTGGAGTTGTACATGTTCTGGCCACCAGAGGGCAGTGTCGCTCTATCAATGTCAGTGGAGCAACTTCCACATGGAGCAGGGCGATATGGACCAAATATATCAGCATATAAACTGTTTTAGATGATATATACACCGATATTTTTTACTCTATAATTTGTCTGAATTTTAATTTCATATCAAACGTGTTTTTTAGTAGTGAAATGTGTTCGGTTTAACGGATTCGCTTCACTTCAGAGATGGAACTGATGAAACTCTGGTTATAGGAGCAGGGGTCTACACCCCCCGGATTTTTTAAGCCACCTGATTTTTTTAATCCTTAAAAGTGTCTACTTTCAGAATCTGCCAGGTACCAAGCTGAAATGATGTCCAAAAGCCTTCATTTTTAACCCTTTGTTGTACCTAACCCAAAAACGGAAAATAAAACTATGACGTAGAAATAGGCATAACTTTGGAAGTAAACAACATCCAGAGACAAACTAACACGTTTTTCCACACAACTCTGACCCCAACAATTCAATGGAATGGTTATTTCTTACATTTGACAACATTTAGACCCATTGTTGGGACAAAAACGGCAAAAGAAAAGGACAAATGTGTGTATGACCACCCATCTTTTCATTTATTTAACCACACAGAGGGAATTTTTATTCAGCATCAGCCTTTTCTTGATCCTTTAGGTGTTTATATTAAGATTATATTGGTACCAAGCTTAAAATATGTCCAAAAGCCTTGATTTTTAACTTTTTATTGTACCTAACCAAAAAATGAAAAATGAAAATGATGTAGAAATAGGCATAACTTTGGAAGTAAACAACATACAGAGACAAACTAACACATTTTTCCACACAACTCTGACCCCGACAATTCAATGGAATGGTTATTTTTGACATTTGACAACATTTAGACTCCGTTTCTGGACAAAAACAGCAGAAAATGGTCAGAAATGTGTGTACGAACACCTATCTTTCTTTCATGTTACACAGGGTATTTTTTTTCCTTCGAAATCCTTAAAGTGTCAATTTCAAGAGTATATTGGTTACCAAGCTGAAATAATGCTTTTTACCATTTACAGCACCGAACACAAACCTGAAGAACTTTAAAACAGCGTCACCCTCGGTTGCCGTACCTGCAGTGCTCTGCTTTGAAATGATTTTTTTAAGTATTTAAAACTATTAGATGAAGATTTATTTAATCCAGTTAGAAACGTTTAACTGGAATAACTCCAGATAGTTGAACGTTTCTGATTTCTCTGTAGACGTCTTGGTGAGGATCGTCTTCCGGACATATAATCCGGTGACGCTGTTGCCATCAGTCGAGATGCAGCTGGTCATTACGCAAAAATAAAACAAGAACGTTTGCACAGCTAATAATGTGTTTTAACGGTTTTTGTAAATATAGCGTGATATAACGATTTATCGCCCTATACGGCCACAAAAGGCTTTTCCAAGTATTTGCGTGTGTTAAGATTATTATTGAGCAAACATGTTCGGCGTGGTCGTGAAGATGTAACGAGCAGAATATAACGGAAGATGCTGTTACGACAGTTTCAGTGGAACTTCGGTGTTTTTAAACCTGGATCTGTTTTCCAGCATGAATCCGTTCATTTCCTCCCCCAGTTTTGGTGTAACTTGAATTCCTTCAGCAGATATTTAGATCCACTCAGATCAGCGTATGTCCGGTATGATGGCAGTGATGCAGCAACCTGGTGCAGCCTCTGAATAATCATTATCTGCCACAAACTCCTTCATTTCACCAATGTTTTGTTACCAAATATTAGTCCCCCCCCCCTATGGAAAACCACCTCCAGGTGTGGTTTGTTTCTGGAAAACAGCCTCCAGGTGTGGTTTGTTTATGGAAAACAGCCTCCAGGTGTGGTTTGTTTTATGGAAAACAGCCTCCAGGTGTGGTTTGTTTCTGGAAAACAGCCTCCAGGTGTGGTTTGTTTCTGGAAAACAGCCTCCAGGTGTGGTTTGTTTTATGGAAAACCGCCTCCAGGTGTGGTTTGTTTCTGGAAAACAGCCTCCAGGTGTGGTTTGTTTTATGGAAAACCGCCTCCAGGTGTGGTTTGTTTCTGGAAAACAGCCTCCAGGTGTGGTTTGTTTCTGGAAAACAGCCTCCAGGTGTGGTTTGTTTTATGGAAAACAGCCTCCAGGTGTGGTTTGTTTTATGGAAAACCGCCTCCAGGTGTGGTTTGTTTTCTGGAAAACAGCCTCCAGGTGTGGTTTGTTTCTGGAAAACAGCCTCCAGGTGTGGTTTGTTTCTGGAAAACCGCCTCCAGGTGTGGTTTGTTTTATGGAAAACAGCCTCCAGGTGTGGTTTGTTTTATGGAAAACAGCCTCCAGGTGTGGTTTGTTTCTGGAAAACAGCCTCCAGGTGTGGTTTGTTTTATGGAAAACCGCCTCCAGGTGTGGTTTGTTTCTGGAAAACAGCCTCCAGGTGTGGTTTGTTTCTGGAAAACCGCCTCCAGGTGTGGTTTGTTTTATGGAAAACAGCCTCCAGGTGTGGTTTGTTTCTGGAAAACAGCCTCCAGGTGTGGTTTGTTTCTGGAAAACCGCCTCCAGGTGTGGTTTGTTTTATGGAAAACAGCCTCCAGGTGTGGTTTGTTTCTGGAAAACAGCCTCCAGGTGTGGTTTGTTTTATGGAAAACAGCCTCCAGGTGTGGTTTGTTTTATGGAAAACAGCCTCCAGGTGTGGTTTGTTTTATGGAAAACCGCCTCCAGGTGTGGTTTGTTTCTGGAAAACCGCCTCCAGGTGTGGTTTGTTTCTGGAAAACCGCCTCCAGGTGTGGTTTGTTTTATGGAAAACCGCCTCCAGGTGTAGTTTGTTTTATGGAAAACCGCCTCCAGGTGTGGTTTGTTTTATGGAAAACAGCCTCCAGGTGTGGGTTGTTTTATGGAAAACCGCCTCCAGGTGTGGTTTGTTTCTGGAAAACAGCCTCCAGGTGTGGTTTGTTTCTGGAAAACAGCCTCCAGGTGTAGTTTGTTTTATGGAAAACAGCCTCCAGGTGTGGTTTGTTTTATGGAAAACCGCCTCCAGGTGTGGTTTGTTTCTGGAAAACAGCCTCCAGGTGTGGTTTGTTTTATGGAAAACAGCCTCCAGGTGTGGTTTGTTTTATGGAAAACCGCCTCCAGGTGTGGTTTGTTTCTGGAAAACCGCCTCCAGGTGTGGTTTGTTTTATGGAAAACAGCCTCCAGGTGTGGTTTGTTTTATGGAAAACAGCCTCCAGGTGTGATTTCTTTTATGGAAAACCGCCTCCAGGTGTGGTTTGTTTCTGGAAAACAGCCTCCAGGTGTGGTTTGTTTTATGGAAAACAGCCTCCAGGTGTGGTTTGTTTCTGGAAAACAGCCTCCAGGTGTGGTTTGTTTTATGGAAAACAGCCTCCAGGTGTGGTTTGTTTCTGGAAAACAGCCTCCAGGTGTGGTTTGTTTCTGGAAAACAGCCTCCAGGTGTGGGTTGTTTCTGGAAAACAGCCTCCAGGTGTGGTTTGTTTTATGGAAAACCGCCTCCAGGTGTGGTTTGTTTCTGGAAAACAGCCTCCAGGTGTGGTTTGTTTTATGGAAAACCGCCTCCAGGTGTGGTTTGTTTCTGGAAAACAGCCTCCAGGTGTGGTTTGTTTTATGGAAAACAGCCTCCAGGTGTGGTTTGTTTTATGGAAAACAGCCTCCAGGTGTGGTTTGTTTTATGGAAAACCGCCTCCAGGTGTGGTTTGTTTCTGGAAAACAGCCTCCAGGTGTGGTTTGTTTCTGGAAAACCGCCTCCAGGTGTGGTTTGTTTTATGGAAAACCGCCTCCAGGTGTGGTTTGTTTCTGGAAAACAGCCTCCAGGTGTGGTTTGTTTCTGGAAAACCGCCTCCAGGTGTGGTTTGTTTTCTGGAAAACCGCCTCCAGGTGTGGTTTGTTTTATGGAAAACCGCCTCCAGGTGTGGTTTGTTTTCTGGAAAACCGCCTCCAGGTGTGGTTTGTTTCTGGAAAACCGCCTCCAGGTGTGGTTTGTTTTCTGGAAAACCGCCTCCAGGTGTGGTTTGTTTCTGGAAAACCGCCTCCAGGTGTGGTTTGTTTTATGGAAAACCGCCTCCAGGTGTGGTTTGTTTTCTGGAAAATCGCCCTCCAGGTGTGGTTTGTTTTCTGGAAAACCGCCTCCAGGTGTGGTTTGTTTTCTGGAAAACAGCCTCCAGGTGTGGTTTGTTTTCTGGAAAACCGCCTCCAGGTGTGGTTTGTTTTCTGGAAAACCGCCTCCAGGTGTGGTTTGTTTTCTGGAAAACAGCCTCCAGGTGTGGTTTGTTTTCTGGAAAACCGCCTCCAGGTGTGGTTTGTTTTCTGAAAACCGCCTCCAGGTGTGGTTTGTTTTCTGGAAAACCGCCTCCAGGTGTGGTTTGTTTATGGAAAACCGCCTCCAGGTGTGGTTTGTTTCATGGAAAACAGCCTCCAGGTGTGGTTTGTTACTGGAAAACCGCCTCCAGGTGTGGTTTGTTTTATGGAAAACCGCCTCCAGGTGTGGTTTGTTTCTGGAAAACAGCCTCCAGGTGTGGTTTGTTTATGGAAAACCGCCTCCAGGTGTGGTTTGGTGGCGTGTGCGCCTGCAGGTGTGGTTCGGTGGCGTGTGCGCCTGCAGGTGTGGTTTGGTGGCGTGTGCACCTGCAGGTGTGGTTTGGTGGCGTGTGCGCCTGCAGGTGTGGTTCGGTGGCGTGTGCACCTGCAGGTGTGGTTCGGTGGCGTGTGCGCCTGCAGGTGTGGTTCGGTGGCGTGTGCGCCTGCAGGTGTGGTTCGGTGGCGTGTGCGCCTGCAGGTGTGGTTTGGTGGCGTGTGCGCCTGCAGGTGTGGTTCGGTGGCGTGTGCGCCTGCAGGTGTGGTTTGGTGGCGTGTGCACCTGCAGGTGTGGTTTGGTGGCGTGTGCGCCTGCAGGTGTGGTTCGGTGGCGTGTGCACCTGCAGGTGTGGTTCGGTGGCGTGTGCGCCTGCAGGTGTGGTTCGGTGGCGTGTGCGCCTGCAGGTGTGGTTCGGTGGCGTGTGCGCCTGCAGGACCGGCTCCGGCCGACGGTCCGCTCAGCGAGTTCCTGCCTGTGCTGAACAGATGAACGCGTGCTGAGTTTCTGCCGAGCAGCTCGTTGGCGTCCATCTTCTGGGGTTCTCCACCAGCACGCAGTCCGAGCCGACGTCGGGCTCGCCGCCGTCTGAAAACCCCCGCCCCTGTATGAAGGACAGACTGTCAGTCCACTTCCTGTCGTCCAGACCTGCAGGAAGAAGAAGGAAAACCAGACTCTGTGATCAAAGTGGAAATCTTTCTGCTTCTTCCTCCATCTCGGTCTACGTCACACCAGCATAGAGAACTTTATAACTGCTAGATCTCTAATGGAACGGCATCAGCGGCGGCCATCTTACTACAGGCAGCTCTCTCTGGGATGGAATGGTTTCTGAATGGAGGAAATGATCTCCACAAATGCAAATCATCATATTTCTCTGAAATCTTGACGGATTTGCAAACGGTTTGGTTTCTCACAAACGTTATTGACGTAGCTTTAATTCTGGATGCTTCAACATGTTGAAATTACAGCATTTCTTTTTGAAAAACCACTTAATCGTGTAGCACAGATGTGCATCACGGCTAATAGCTAGCCTACTAGCGCAAGTAATAAAGCTGAGACCAGAATTAGATCTTAAATTAAACAGCAAGGTTTAAGAACACCGGTTATGATTTTATGATCAACCCTTTTGTTTAAACTACCGTCTGTGGTTGTAGTTATTAGCTGGGGTGTGTTTCCCAAAACTGATGTTGCAAACGTAATGTAATGTAATTTCCCAAACTATGTAGCTAACAGTTTAGCAGCTATGGTTTTAGTAAACGTGGCCTGTCTAAAGCCTGATTTAAACCTGCGGATGGAGCTTTAGTGCGGTCCTCCTGTCCATCTTTTTTTGTCTGAAAAAAAAGATTACGTTTGAATGGACCTACGTGGCCAAAAGTCAGTGAAATTCAGGCGAGGTGGAAATCTGTGAGCGAAACCTGGTAGTAAAGTTTACTCAGAAATTTTACAATTTAACTGAGTTTTATTGAATTTATTGTCCCTATAAAAAAAAAATCAAACTAAAGTTAATTAAAGTTTACATATGCGTATATATATGTATATATGTATATTAGGGGTGTAATGATTCGGTTAAACAACAATTTGATTCATATCATGATTCATGGTTTCTCATTCGATTTTATTTATTTAAAATTGATTTCACCAGGTAAGACATTAAGAAAAAGATTCTTATTTATAATGCCGGCCAAGTCACTGAATTGAATTGGATCGTAAATGAACCAGTGTCGTGCATGAATGGAATCAGAAACCATGGATTGTGATATGAATCGAATCATTAACTGAATCGTTGCACCCCTAATGTGTGTGTGTGTGTGTGTGTGTATATATATATATATATATATATATATATATATATATATATATATATATATATATATATATATATATGTATGTATGTATATATAAACTATTGTGTACACTTAATATTGATTGAATATGATTTTAATATAATTATTTCATATAAACGCCATGGGCGTGTGTGTATTTATTGCACCTCGCCTGTTTATTATAATATTAAAGTCTGTGGTTATAACTCACTCCGCTCTGGAATCGTTAGTTATAATCATTAAGTCTGTAGTTTCATAACTACATCTCTGACATTTATAACAAACCAGACCGATTGAAAATCGGTAGAAAACTAAGTAAGTTATGGTTTTTTAAAAAGCCCATCAGCATTAAAAGCCGATGCTGTGAGTGAGCGAGCTGCCTGTGGTAAGATGGCCGCCGTGTGCGGACGTTCGGCTCCATTGGCCAACAGCGCAGGTGAGTCATCTAGAGATTAGATGTAGATGTCTATGGAAACCAGGCGAGCAGCAGGAAACTGCGATATGAGGAACTACTGGCAGCATCATCTGATTGGTCGAACGCTGCAGAAACCCACCAATCCAGAAAGGCCTCTTCCCCACCAGCCTCCACAACCAGCTGACGTCTCTGCGGGACTGGACGCTGCTGAGACTGCTGTTGAACCTGACGGAGAGAAAACTCATCATCATCATCATCAGGATCTTCATCATCTTCATCATCATCTGCGGGCGATCCGCTCTCTCTCCACCGTTGCTGGTGCAGCAGCTAACACAGATACTGCGGCAGCCTCCAGATGTCGCTGCCAGGTTGAGGAGGAGGAAACGTGGACCTAGAACCGGACCGATGGAGGACAGGATGTGGGTCTCGGTCACTTACAGAAGCGAGCAGGTTCTGTCGGCGCTGGCCCAGCTGGCCACGGACGTGCTGACCATGTAGCAGCGTCTCCTGTAGAAAGTCCAGCCGTCAGGACACGAGCTGCCGAGGGACGTCTCCGTCTAAAGACACAAACACAACCTGAGGTCAGACTCGGGAACCGGTTCTATACGAGCTCTTCTACAGGTCCGACTTCTGGCAGGACTCAGAACAGCTTCCATAAAGACAAGGACTCTGTTTTTGTTCTTTTAGACCAGAATCTTCAAGACCTAAAATGGACACCAACTACACGTCCATATGTCCCCCTGACAGGCCGCGGTTAGCCACGTCAAGTCAAACCCTCCAGAGTCTCATCACTGTCTAATACAGAACAAATCACACCTGGACGGTGTTTTCCATGAAAACCAATCGCACCTGGACGGTGTTTTCTTTTTTTTTTTTTTTTTTTTTTTTTTTTTTAACAGTTTTGCTTTACCAAGCGGAGCTTTATGAATATAAGGCTCCACTTGATATCATGTTTATTCATTTTATTTCTTTATTTAAACATTTGTCTATTACACCATTCCATTTCATACTGCTGGGCCTGACAAGGGAGAAATGAAAGTTAACAGAGGTAATGATAGAAAGTGAAACAGAGAGAAAGGAGTAAGGAAGAGGAAGAGAGAGAGGAGAGAAAACATGAATCCACTTACACAGTTCACTGGTACATCTGTACCGCGATCCCTAAACAACCAAGGTCTCTGTTGGAAAACAAAACAAGCAATCCCCTACAGGAGGACCTGCAGGTGGCTTAAATATCCTCAGATCATACAAACACACACAAACACACGCAGAACTACGCAGAGAAGAGGTACAACCTAGTCATCGCAATGGGAAGTAGAGAAGAGGTACAACCTAGTCATCGCAATGGGAGACGGTGTTTTCCATGAAACAAATCACACCTGGACGGTGTTTTCCATGAAAACCAATTACACCTGGACGGTGTTTTCCATTAAACAAATCACACCTGGACGGTGTTTTCCATGAAACAAATCACACCTGGACGGTGTTTTCCATGAAACGAATCACACCTGGACGGTGTTTTCCATGAAACAAGTCACACCTGGATGGTGTTTTCCATGAAACCAATTACACCTGGACGGTGTTTTCCATTAAACAAATCACACCTGGACGGTGTTTTCCATGAAACAAGTCACACCTGGACGGTGTTTTCCATGAAACAAATCACACCTGGACGGTGTTTTCCATGAAACAAATCACACCTGGACGGTGTTTTCCATGAAAACCAATTACACCTGGACGGTGTTTTCCATTAAACAAATCACACCTGGACGGTGTTTTCCATGAAACAAATCACACCTGGACGGTGTTTTCCATGAAACGAATCACACCTGGACGGTGTTTTCCATGAAACAAGTCACACCTGGATGGTGTTTTCCATGAAACCAATTACACCTGGACGGTGTTTTCCATTAAACAAATCACACCTGGACGGTGTTTTCCATGAAACAAGTCACACCTGGACGGTGTTTTCCATGAAACAAATCACACCTGGACGGTGTTTTCCATGAAACAAATCACACCTGGACGGTGTTTTCCATGAAACAAATCGCACCTGGACGGTGTTTTCCATGAAACGAATCACACCTGGACGGTGTTTTCCATGAAACGAATCACACCTGGACGGTGTTTTCCATGAAACAAATCACACCTGGACGGTGTTTTCCATGAAACGAATCACACCTGGAAGGTGTTTTCCATGAAACGAATCACACCTGGACGGTGTTTTCCATGAAACGAATCACACCTGGACGGTGTTTTCCATGAAACGAATCACACCTGGACGGTGTTTTCCATGAAACAAATCACACCTGGATGGTGTTTTCCATTAAACAAATCACACCTGGACGGTGTTTTCCATGAAACAAATCACACCTGGACGGTGTTTTCCATGAAAACCAATCACACCTGGATGGTGTTTTCCATGAAACAAATCGCACCTGGACGGTGTTTTCCATGAACAAATCACACCTGGACGGTGTTTTCCATGAACAAATCGCACCTGGACGGTGTTTTCCATGAAACAAATCACACCTGGACGGTGTTTTCCATGAAAACCAATCACACCTGGATGGTGTTTTCCATGAACAAATCGCACCTGGACGGTGTTTTCCATGAACAAATCGCACCTGGACGGTGTTTTCCATGAAAAAAATCACACCTGGACAGTGTTTTCCATGAAACAAATCACACCTGGATGGTGTTTTCCATTAAACAAATCACACCTGGACAGTGTTTTCCATGAAAACCAATCACAGCTGGACGGTGTTTTCCATGAAACCAATCACACCTGGACGGTGTTTTCCATGAAACAAATCACACCTGGACGGTGTTTTCCATGAAACAAATCACACCTGGATGGTGTTTTCCATGAAACAAAACACACCTGGACGGTGTTTTCCATGAAACAAAATCACACCTGGACGGTGTTTTCCATGAAACAAATCACACCTGGATGGTGTTTTCCATGAAACAAATCACACCTGGACGGTGTTTTCCATGAAACAAAACACACCTGGACGGTGTTTTCCATGAAACAAGTCACACCTGGATGATGTTTTCCATGAAACAAAATCACACCTGGACGGTGTTTTCCATGAAACAAATCACACCTGGACGGTGTTTTCCATGAAACAAATCACACCTGGACGGTGTTTTCCATGAAACAAGTCACACCTGGATGATGTTTTCCATGAAACAAATCACACCTGGACGGTGTTTTCCATGAAACAAATCACACCTGGACGTTGTTTTCCATGAATCAAATCACACCTGGACGGTGTTTTCCATGAAACAAATCACACCTGGACGGTGTTTTCCATGAAACAAATCACACCTGGATGGTGTTTTCCATGAAACAAATCACACCTGGACGGTGTTTTCCATGAAACAAATCACACCTGGACGGTGTTTTCCATGAAACAAATCACACCTGGATGGTGTTTTCCATGAAACAAATCACACCTGGACGGTGTTTACCATGAAACAAATCACACCTGGACGGTGTTTTCCATTAAACAAATCACACCTGGACGGTGTTTACCATGAAACAAATCACACCTGGACGGTGTTTTCCATTAAACAAATCACACCTGGACGGTGTTTACCATGAAACAAATCACACCTGGACGGTGTTTTCCATGAAACAAATCACACCTGGACGGTGTTTTCCATGAAACAAATCACACCTGGACGGTGTTTTCCATTAAACAAATCACACCTGGACGGTGTTTTCCATGAAACGAATCACACCTGGACGGTGTTTTCCATGAAACGAATCACACCTGGACGGTGTTTTCCATTAAACGAATCACACCTGGACGATGTTTTCCATGAAAACAATCACACCTGGACGGTGTTTTCCATGAAACAAATCACACCTGGACGGTGTTTTCCATTAAACAAATCACACCTGGACGGTGTTTACCATGAAACAAATCACACCTGGACGGTGTTTTCCATGAAACAAATCACACCTGGACGGTGTTTTCCATGAAACGAATCACACCTGGACGGTGTTTTCCATGAAACGAATCACACCTGGACGGTGTTTTCCATGAAACGAATCACACCTGGACGGTGTTTTCCATGAAACGAATCACACCTGGACGGTGTTTTCCGTGAAACAAATCACACCTGGACGGTGTTTTCCATGAAACAAATTACACCTGGACGGTGTTTTCCATTAAACAAATCACACCTGGAAGGTGTTTTCCATGAAACAAATCACACCTGGACGGTGTTTTCCATGAAACGAATCACACCTGGACGGTGTTTTCCATGAAACGAATCACACCTGGACGGTGTTTTCCATGAAACAAATCACACCTGGACGTTGTTTTCCATGAATCAAATCACACCTGGACGGTGTTTTCCATGAAACAAATCACACCTGGACGTTGTTTTCCATGAATCAAATCACACCTGGACGGTGTTTTCCATGAAACGAATCACACCTGGACGGTGTTTTCCATGAAACAAATCACACCTGGACGGTGTTTTCCATGAAACAAATCACACCTGGACGGTGTTTTCCATGAAACAAATCACACCTGGAAGGTGTTTTCCATGAATCAAATCACACCTGGACGGTGTTTTCCATGAAACAAAGCACACCTGGACGGTGTTTTCCATGAAACAAATCACACCTGGATGGTGTTTTCCATGAAACAAATCACACCTGGAAGGTGTTTTCCATGAATCAAATCACACCTGGACGGTGTTTCCATGAAAACCAATCACACCTGGATAAAGTTTTCCATGAAACAAGTCACACCTGGACGGTGTTTTCCATGAAACAAATCACACCTGGATGGTGTTTTCCATGAAACAAATCACACCTGGAAGGTGTTTTCCATGAATCAAATCACACCTGGACGGTGTTTTCCATGAAACAAATCACACCTGGACGGTGTTTTCCATGAAACAAATCACACCTGGATGGTGTTTTCCATGAAACAAATCACACCTGGAAGGTGTTTTCCATGAATCAAATCACACCTGGACGGTGTTTTCCATGAAACAAAGCACACCTGGACGGTGTTTTCCATGAAACAAATCACACCTGGACGGTGTTTTCCATGAAACAAATCACACCTGGACGGTGTTTTCCATGAAACAAATCACACCTGGACGGTGTTTTCCATGAAACAAATCACACCTGGACGGTGTTTTCCATGAAACAAATCACACCTGGACGGTGTTTTCCATGAAACAAATCACACCTGGATGGTGTTTTCCATGAAACAAATCACACCTGGATGGTGTTTTCCATGAAACAAATCACACCTGGACGGTGTTTTCCATGAAACGAATCACACCTGGACGGTGTTTTCCATGAAACGAATCACACCTGGACGGTGTTTTCCATGAAACAAATCACACCTGGACGGTGTTTTCCATGAAACAAATCACACCTGGACGGTGTTTTCCATGAAACAAATCACACCTGGACGGTGTTTTCCATGAAACAAATCACACCTGGACGGTGTTTTCCATTAAACAAATCACACCTGGACGGTGTTTTCCATGAAACAAATCACACCTGGACGGTGTTTTCCATGAAACAAATCACACCTGGACGGTGTTTTCCATGAAACAAATCACACCTGGACGGTGTTTTCCATGAAACAAATCACACCTGGACGGTGTTTTCCATGAAACAAATCACACCTGGACGGTGTTTTCCATGAAACAAATCACACCTGGATGGTGTTTTCCATGAAACAAATCACACCTGGACGGTGTTTTCCATGAAACAAATCACACCTGGACGGTGTTTTCCATGAAACACACCAACATCACACCTGGACGGTGTTTTCCATGAAACAAATCACACCTGGACGGTGTTTTCCATGAAACAAATCACACCTGGACGGTGTTTTCCATGAAACAAATCACACCTGGACGGTGTTTTCCATGAAACAAATCACACCTGGACGGTGTTTTCCATGAAACCAATCACACCTGGACGGTGTTTTCCATGAAAACAAATCACACCTGGACGGTGTTTTCCATGAAACAAATCACACCTGGACGGTGTTTTCCATGAAACAAATCACACCTGGACGGTGTTTTCCATGAAACAAATCACACCTGGACGGTGTTTTCCATGAAAACAAATCACACCTGGATGGTGTTTTCCATGAAACAAATCACACCTGGACGGTGTTTTCCATGAAACGAATCACACCTGGACGGTGTTTTCCATGAAACGAATCACACCTGGACGGTGTTTTCCATGAAACAAATCACACCTGGACGGTGTTTTCCATGAAACAAATCACACCTGGACGGTGTTTTCCATGAAACAAATCACACCTGGACGGTGTTTTCCATGAAACAAATCACACCTGGACGGTGTTTTCCATTAAACAAATCACACCTGGACGGTGTTTTCCATTAAACAAATCACACCTGGACGGTGTTTTCCATGAAACAAATCACACCTGGATAAAGTTTTCCATTAAACAAATCACACCTGGACGGTGTTTACCATGAAACAAACCACACCTGGACTAAGATTAGATGTGACTGAGAGGAGGTCTGTGGAGAGCAGCTGGACTGATGTATATGTAGAACACCAGGATCAGGTCTGGATTAGTTCTGGATCAGGATCAAGATCCAGTCTGGATCAGGAACAGCAAAGTTCTGATCCACAGCAGGAACCCAGACCTGAAGGAGTCCACAGAACTCAAACCTGTATGTGTACCTTGTCCTGGTGGAGCTCCGGCTGGTTTCTGTCGGCAGGACGATCCATCTGAGGAGGGTCTCCAGTTCCAGCGTGAGACCAGCGGCTCCATCCTGCGCCTCCTGGCTGCAGCTCCTCCACCCGGAGAGGAGTCAGACTGTGGAACTGGTGAGGAGGAGGAGCAGACGTTAACACGGGGACGTTTCTGTCTCACGTCTCTGGGTGGAGACAGTCTTACCGTCCAGACGTTGCCCTCAGCAGCTGGACGCACCTGGACACAACACAGACAGTCAGAACCAGACCTGGACCAAAACCAGACCTGGACCTGGGACCAGGACCAGGACCAGGACCAGAAACAGAAACAGAAACAGACCTGGACACAATACTATCAGTCAGAGCCATACCTGGACCAGAACCAGACCCAGACCTGGGACCAGGACCAGAACCAGAAACAGACCTGGACCTGGGACCGGGACCAGGACCAGAACCAGAAACAGAAACAGACCTGGACCTGGGACCAGGACCAGGACCAGAACCAGAACCAGAACCAGAAACAGAAACAGAAACAGACCTGGACACAACACAGACAGTCAGAACCAGACCTGGACCAGAACCAGACCTGGACCTGGGACCAGGACCAGAAACAGACCTGGACACAATACTATCAGTCAGAACCATACCTGGACCAGAACCAGACCCAGACCTGGGACCAGGACCAGGACCAGAACCAGAAACAGAAGGCGCTTTCGGACTGCAGGAACCTTTTGGAGTTATTAGAACCTTTTTCAGGAACCAGGCCGATTTTATGCGCATTCGGACACATCGGAACCAGGAACCTCGGTCCTCAGTTCCTAGAACCTTTTCAGGAACCAGCACGTTTTTTTGGTGCATTCAAACACACAGGAACGAGGAACCTCGACCCTCAGTTCCTAGAACCTTTTTAGCTCCTACTCCGAGGCAGGATCTTTTCAGGGTTCCATAGGAACTGAAATACGTAGGTGTTTGGTGATTGGTAGAACTGGGAAGCCCCGCCCCTTGTGTGAGCTCCGCTTCTTCCGGCCCCCCCATATTTAAAAAGTCTCACAGCTATTTACCTGTTCACCGAGATCGTAATAACAAGAACTATTCCAACAGGAGCGTACCAATTCATGATTAAATCCATCACAATGGAACACGTCCCCAATCCAGAACTATTCTGAAATGTCCAAAAGTGATTATTTATACTGATTTAATGACCAAATGCAGCTGCAAATGTGGCAGTAGAATCTGCAGCTGCCGCCCGGACAAATTAGTGGACAGACCGCCCACTGAATTTCCTAGCGGGGGGGGGGGGGGGGGGTCAGCCAGACCTGAACCATGCCCAGATGTTACGATGTGAACCTTGTTCAGATGTTCCGACGTGAACCTTCTCCAGATGTTCTGAGGGCGGCTCTCATTCAGACCTGGTCTCGGGATCCAGACCAGTCTTGATTTAATCTGGCCGTTTTCTGAAGTTCTCATGAACCCACAGCTCCATACTGGGATTCCAGTCATCAGCTAGCATGCTAACCTTTATGCTGGTGATACCCAGCAGGACCAGTCTGCATCAGACCCGGGACCAGTCAGTCCTGCCAGACCCCCGGTCTCAGCAGGAACTCTGCTCAGCTCTGAGTCCCAGAATCATGAAGGAAAACCACCTTCCACAGACCATCAGTCATTAATCAGTTCTTCCTGGACGGGGTCTACCTGGACCAGTTCTACCTGGACTGTTGGACTGGGTCTTCCTGGAATGGTTCTGGACTGGTTCCTGCTGGACTGGTTCTACCTGGACCAGTTCTACCTGGACTGTTGGACTGGGTCTTCCTGGAATGGTTCTGGACTGGTTCCTGCTGGACTGGTTCTACCTAGACCAGTTCTACCTGGAATGCTGGACCAGGTCTACCTGGACCTGACATGGATCTAGACTGTAAATGTGTAGATCCAGGATTACCTGAAACTGTCCTTCAGTCATTGAGGACCTCCCTGGTCCTCCTTGTCTAGACCTGGACTTGCTGCTCCCAGAACCTCCTCCAGGTAGCGTCCCAGCGTGATGGTGGCGGACCGGCCTGGAACTGGAGGCTGCCTGGTCCTGCGGCTCCACCTCGCTGTAGTCCAGGTAGGGCCGGCGGTCCGGGACGTCTCCTCGGGGAGGATGAGGCTGGTTCTCCCACAGCAGCTCCGCCTCGATGTCGGTAACCGGGTCCTCCTCCTCTTCCTCAGGTTGGGGAGGATCAGGGAGGTCCAGACCAGGACGAGGTTGCTGGTCCTGGTCTACCTTTAGGTCATCTGGATCGCACCTTCCTGACAGACAGATCAGGGCACAGCAGCACAAACAAGTTTTTAACTATATATCTCCAGTTTATTCCGATAACATCATATTGATCTGATCATCAGAATAATCGATACGTGCAGCGAGTCACCTTGTCGGGGGTCCAGGATCTCCACGGTGGCGGACCTCCTCTGGCCCAGGACGGAGTTTTGAGGGTCTGTCAGGGTGACAGTGAAGGTCTCGTGGTTCTCCTCTAGGCCGTCGTCCACCAGGTGGATGTTCCAGGTTTTTACCTTCACACCTGGACCAGCAGGAGCAAAAGCAGAGTTCAGCTGCGGGTCTGAGCTTCAGGGTCCAGAACAGACCTGCAGAACCAGACCTGGGTCAAACTGGATCAGACCGGCCGAGCTGTGAGTGAAATCTCTGCCTGGTTTGGCTGATCCTTCTTCCACCTGCACCGAGGACAGAAAACAAGTTGTGACCTGGATTAAGCATCATCAGATACATGTACAAACACACGCAGAACTACGCAGGGAAGAGGTACAACCTAGTCAGAGCAACGGGAAGCAGCATCATCATCAGAATAAAGGGTCTCCATGGTGATGCAGTCATACAGATGCAACCTCGTCTCTGCAAAGAGGAGGAAGCCCGCACAGCCCAAGACCCGGGCCCCCAGCCACCCCCCCAAAGGGACGGACATGCATCCCCCAGAGGGCAGCTCGGGGCCAAGGCCTCAGCAGACCAAGACCAGCAACTACCAAACCTGTTGAAACATGTTCCCAAAAACCTGCTCCCAAAGATATATTCCCAGAAACATAAAAAAAATGTTCCTAAAAACTTTTTAAAAACATGTTTTCCCAAAAAGATGTTCCCAAAAAGATGTTTGCAGAAACATGTTCCCAGAAACGCGTTCCCAGAAACATGTTCCTAGAAACGTGTTCCCAGAAACGTGTTCCCAGAAACATGTTCCCAGAAACCTGTTCCCAGAAACATGTTCCCAGAAACCTGTTTTCCAAAAACCTGTTCCCAGAAACATGTTCCCAGAAACATGTTCCCAGAAACCTGTTCCCAGAAACATGTTCCCAGAAACATGTTCCCAGAAACCTGTTCCCAGAAACCTGTTCCCAGAAACATGTTCCCAGAAACATGTTCCCAGAAACCTGTTCCCAGAAACATGTTCCCAGAAACCTGTTTTCCAAAAACCTGTTCCCAGAAACATGTTCCCAGAAACATGTTCCCAGAAACCTGTTCCCAGAAACATGTTCCCAGAAACCTGTTTTCCAAAAACATGTTCCCAGAAACATGTTCCCAGAAACATGTTCCCAGAAACCTGTTTTCCAAAAACCTGTTCCCAGAAACATGTTCCCAGAAACCTGTTCCCAAAACCTGTTCCCAGAAACCTGTTCCCAGAAACGTGTTCCCAGAAACATGTTCCCAGAAACATGTTCCCAGAAACATGTTCCCAGAAACCTGTTCCCAGAAACGTGTTCCCAGAAACGTGTTCCCAGAAACCTGTTCCCAGAAACATGTTCCCAGAAACCTGTTCCCAAAAACATGTTCCCAGAAACATGTTCCCAGAAACGTGTTCCCAGAAACCTCTTCCCAGAAACATGTTCCCAGAAACCTGTTCCCAAAACATGTTCCCAGAAACATGTTCCCAGAAACCTGTTCCCAAACCTGTTCCCACCTCCCCCTTCCCACTGTTCCCAGAAACATGTTCCCAGAAACATGTTCCCAGAAACATGTTCCCAGAAACATGTTCCCAGAAACGTGTTCCCAGAAACCTGTTCCCAGAAACATGTTCCCAGAAACCTGTTCCCAAAAACATGTTCCCAGAAACATGTCCCAAACTGTTCCCAAAACCTTCCCAGACATTCCCAGAAACCTTTCCCAAAAACATGTTCCCAGAAACATGTTCCCAGAAACCTGTTCCCAGAAACCCCCTTTCCCAGAAACCTGTTCCCAGAAACATGTTCCCAGAAACATGTTCCCAGAAACATGTTCCCAGAAACCTGTTTTCCAAAAACCTGTTCCCAGAAACATGTTCCCAGAAACATGTTCCCAGAAACATGTTCCCAGAAACCTGTTCCCAGAAACATGTTCCCAGAAACCTGTTTTCCAAAAACCTGTTCCCAGAAACATGTTCCCAGAAACATGTTCCCAGAAACCTGTTCCCAGAAACATGTTCCCAGAAACCTGTTTTCCAAAAACCTGTTCCCAGAAACATGTTCCCAGAAACATGTTCCCAGAAACCTGTTTTCCAAAAACCTGTTCCCAGAAACATGTTCCCAGAAACCTGTTCCCAGAAACCTGTTCCCAGAAACCTGTTCCCAGAAACGTGTTCCCAGAAACATGTTCCCAGAAACATGTTCCCAGAAACATGTTCCCAGAAACCTGTTCCCAGAAACGTGTTCCCAGAAACGTGTTCCCAGAAACCTGTTCCCAGAAACATGTTCCCAGAAACCTGTTCCCAAAAAAACATGTTCCCAGAAACATGTTCCCAGAAACGTGTTCCCAGAAACCTCTTCCCAGAAACATGTTCCCAGAAACCTGTTCCCAAAAACATGTTCCCAGAAACATGTTCCCAGAAACCTGTTCCCAAAAACATGTTCCCAGAAACATGTTCCCAGAAACCTGTTCCCAGAAACCTGTTCCCAGAAACCTGTTCCCAAAAACCTGTTCCCAGAAACATGTTCCCAGAAACGTGTTCCCAGAAACCTGTTCCCAGAAACCTGTTTTCCAAAAACCTGTTCCCAGAAACCTGTTCCCAAAAACATGTTCCCAGAAACATGTTCCCAGAAACGTGTTCCCCGAAACCTGTTCCCAGAAACCTGTTTTCCAAAAACCTGTTCCCAGAAACATGTTCCCAGAAACATGTTCCCAGAAACCCCTCCCTATGTTCCCAGAAACCTGTTCCCAGAAACCTGTTCCCAAAAACATGTTCCCAGAAACATGTTCCCAGAAACGTGTTCCCAGAAACATGTTCCCAGAAACCTGTTTTCCAAAAACCTGTTCCCAGAAACATGTTCCCAGAAACATGTTCCCAGAAACGTGTTCCCAGAAACCTGTTTTCCAAAAACCTGTTCCCAGAAACATGTTCCCAGAAACATGTTCCCAGAAACCTGTTTTCCAAAAACCTGTTCCCAGAAACATGTTCCCAGAAACATGTTCCCAGAAACATGTTCCCAGGAACATCTTCCCCAGAAGAATGTTCCTGCAAATATGTTCCCAGAAACCTGTTTTCCAAAAACCTGTTCTCAGAATCATTTCCCAGAATTGTTGCCAGAAACGTTTCCAGAATCATGTTCCCAAAAATATGTTCCCAGAAACCTCAAGGAAGGAGGAACGTTCCCTCAAAGTTACTTGTTCTTGGCGCAAGGTTCATCATGGATGTTGGAACTGTGGTGAGAACTTGGGCAGCAGACATTCTCTCTGACTTAAAAGTATAACGGGACTGTAAACACGTTGCCATGGTTACGCTGCATCATCCCTGACCGCAGCATGTGCATCAATGACATCACAGTCACATGACCAGGAGAACCAGGAATGTGGTTTTATCAGACGGAACCAAACGGATCGGTCTGAGGAGGATCCAGCGATCACCTGGATGGCGACGTAGGCTGGGTCGATGCTCCGCCCACTGCGCTGGATCTGGATCTGAAGCGTTCCGGCTGTCTCGCAGGTTCTGTAGCAGCTGGCCGACAACTCCACCCGGGACCAGAACAGCTCCAGCCTGCAGAGACACAGATCCCGGTCCAGGTTCATCACATACCTACGGGGGTGGACTCTGATCCGGCAGAACCTTACGTCTGGGCCGGAGCGGCGTTTCCCGCCGGGTCGGTGAGGCGGAACACGAAGCTGTCGGCGGTCACCTCCACGTCTGCCGGGAGGACGAAGAGCACGGCCCGCTGGTCCAGGTCCCGCTGGGTGAACCGGCCTCTGATGGAGGCTCCTGCAGGACAGGAGGACAGGCTGAGACCACAGAGGGCCCGGAACATAGAACCACATCTGAGGTTCTGGACCTCAAAGAGGCAGGTCTGCTGCCGGCCAGGTTTACACCAGCCGGGTTTATCATGGTTCTTCCCAGGAATGATGAGCTGCCAGCGGATCGGGATCAAGTCTCCCCGCTCCGAGACATAATCTACATGTCAACAGCAGGAAAGTGGAGCCTCCGTTTCCCAGAGTTCTCCCAACCTTTCCTCCTCACCCACAGCAGGATCCCAAATCCAGGATCTGGAGGGCCGGAGTCTGGCTCATGGTTCCCCTGCTGCAACACACCTGACTCACCAGACAGCAGACGGTCTGAGGTCTGAGTGTGGCTCAGGTGAGCTGCTGCAGGTGCACCACCAAAACCTGCAGGACCCGGCCCTCCAGGACCGGGACGGAGAATCCCTGACCTACAGCCTCGTCCATCTGCGAGAACGGGACAACGCGAACTGCAAAACATGAGCTGGTGAACGCAAACTGGAACACGAACAGGAAATCACAAAAATGCGATCTGGGAAATGAAATCCGGAAAATGCGATCTGGAAGACGTGAAACGGAAAACACAAACTGGAAAATGCGATCTGGAAGACGTGAAACGGAAAACACAAAAAACTTTTAAATGAAACAAACAACTGAAAATGTCTGAAAATGAAAGGAAAACACTGGAAAAGGAAAGGAAAAAACCGGAAAATGGCCGAGGGAAGAAAACACAAACTGGAAAATGCGATCTGGAAGACGTGAAACGGAAAACACAAACTGGAAAACGCGATCTGGAAGACGTGAAACGGAAAACACAAACTGGAAAATGCGATCTGGAAGACGTGAAACGGAAAACAAACTGGATCACAAACGGGAAATCACAAAAACGCGATCTGGAAAATTCGATCTGGAAGACGTGAACAGGAAAACGCGGAAGTGGCTCTGATGGGGACCTGGTTCTGAGAAGACCCTGGTCCTGGTTTACCTGTGGCGGCGTTCTCCAGGTACCCGTACCGGGGCGGTCTGCTGATGGAGAACTGCAGCTGGTCCGCGGGACTTTCCGGGTCGGAGGCCCGCAGGTGTCGGTCCGTGATGAAGATGCCGAAGCGCCCGTCGCCCAGATCCACCACCGAGCTGGGACTCTGGTTGGTGGTCAGACTGGGAGGGATCCGGTCCACCCGATCCACCTGAGACCAGCAGACACCTGAATCAGCCAGAAGCCCGTCGGAGGAGAAAACTAGTCTCTGAACCGGTTCTGACCAGAACTTTCCGGTCGGCCCGTTTTCCTGCCTCATCAGAATCTGAATACGGAACCAGAATTCTGGTCCAGTCCACATGGGACCCAACAAAAACCAGTTTAGACCGGATCATCAGGATCTTTATCATCCTGAACCAGGACCTGAGATCTGAACCAGGACTACCAGGACCGGAGACCTGGTCCTGGAGGGACCCTGAGGGTCCAGGTTCAGACTGGGATGCAGAATGAAAACTGTTCCTTTAAACTGGACCGACTCTGGTTCTGGTTCTGATACGGGATCAGGTTTATGTTTGTGTCAGTAAATCAGCTGTTTCTTCATCAGATCTTCATCTTCACGCTGCAGAAACTCGAATCCAACCAGGTCTACAGACTCCTCAGACTCTCTGAGACTCCTCAGACTCTCTGAGACTCCTCAGACTCTCTGAGACTCCTCAGACTCTCTGAGACTCCTCAGACTCTCTGAGACTCCTCAGACTCTCTGAGACTCCTCAGACTCTCTGAGACTCCTCAGACTCTCTGAGACTCCTCAGACTCTCTGAGACTCCCAGACTCTCTGAGACTCCTCAGACTCTCTGAGACTCCTCAGACTCTCTGAGACTCCTCAGACTCTCTGAGACTCCTCAGACTCTCTGAGACTCCTCAGACTCTCTGAGACTCTCTGAGACTCCTCAGACTCTCTGAGACTCTCTGAGACTCCTCAGACTCTCTGAGACTCCCAGACTCTCTGAGACTCCCAGACTCTCTGAGACTCCTCAGACTCTCTGAGACTCCTCAGACTCTCTGAGACTCCTCAGACTCTCTGAGACTCCTCAGACTCTCTGAGACTCTCTGAGACTCCTCAGACTCTCTGAGACTCTCTGAGACTCTCTCAGACTCTCTGAGACTCCCAGACTCTCTCTGAGACTCCCAGACTCTCTGAGACTCCTCAGACTCTCTGAGACTCCTCAGACTCTCTGAGACTCCCAGAACCATTTACACATTAATTCTCATCTAAATGTGAATTTAAGGTCTGAGCTGTTTTATTGGCTTTATTGTTTTGTTTTCATTGGTTTTAATGTCTAAATTACTGGAGCAGCAGCAACTGTTGAATTTCCGTTGTGGATTAATAAAATATTAATAAAGTCACACTCAAAATAAGACAAAATCAGCTAAAGAGAAACATTTCAGTGAGATAAAGGAACTTGTTTTAAGACAAATACATCTTATTTCATGAAATCTTATCAAGAAAATCTTTGCTTCTTCTGTTGGCAGAATTTTTGCTGATTACAACAAAATAAAATCTTGACCACTTTTAAAATAAACTTTAAAAATATTTTTTGTGTTAAATCAGATGCATTTGTTCCTTTATCTCACTGAAATGTTTCACTTTAGCTGATTTTATCAGATTTTTTAATGAGAAAATTCTATTTGATAAGATTTGAGTTTTTGCAGTGTATCAGGACAAGTTTCTCTGGTCCTGGTCTCTGGTCTCTGGTCTCTAGTCCTGGTCTCTGGTCCCAGTCTCTGGTCCCAGTCTCTGGTCCTGGTCTCTGGTCCTGGTCTCTGGTCCTGGTCTCTAGTCCTGGTCTCTAGTCCCAGTCTCTGGTCCCAGTCTCTGGTCCTGGTCTCTGGTCCTGGTCTCTAGTCCTGGTCTCAAATCCCAGTCTCTGGTCCCAGTCTCTGGTCCTGGTCTCTGGTCCTGGTCTCTAGTCCTGGTCTCTAGTCCCAGTCTCTGGTCCCAGTCTCTGGTCCTGGTCTCTGGTCCTGGTCTCTAGTCCCGGTCTCTGGTCCCAGTCTCTGGTCCTGGTCCTGGTGTCAGGTTTCTGGTCTCTTTTCCCGGTCCTGGTCTCAGGTCTCTAGTCCTGGTCCTGGTCCCGGTCTCTGGTCCTGGTCCCGGTCTCTAGTCCTGGTCCCGGTCTCTAGTCCTGGTACTGGTCTCTGGTCCCGGTCTCTGGTCTCTGGTCCCGGTCTCTGGTCTCAGGTCCCGGTCTCTGGTCCCGGTCTCTGGTCCTGGTCTCTAGTCCCGGTCTCTAGTCCTGGTCCCGGTCTCTGGTCCTGGTCCTGGTCCCGGTCTCTAGTCCTGGTCCCGGTCTCTGGTCTCTGGTCCCGGTCTCTGGTCCTGGTCCCGGTCTCTAGTCCTGGTCCCGGTCTCTGGTCTCAGGTCCCGGTTTCTGGTCTCTAGTCCTGGTCCCGGTCTCTGGTCTCAGGTCCCGGTCTCTGGTCCCGGTCTCTGGTCCCGGTCTCTAGTCCTGGTACTGGTCTCTAGTCCTGGTACTGGTCTCAGGTCCCGGTCTCTGGTCCCGGTCTCTGGTCCCCGTCTCTGGTCCTGGTCTCTGGTCCCGGTCTCTGGTCTCAGGTCCCGGTCTCTGGTCCTGGTCCCGGTCTCTAGTCCTGGTCCCGGTCTCAGGTCTCAGGTCCCGGTCTCTAGGTCCTGGTACTGGTCTCTGGTCCCGGTCTCTGGTCCCGGTCCCGGTCTCTAGTCCTGGTCCCGGTCTCTGGTCCTGGTCTCTGGTGCCGGTCTCTGGTCTCAGGTCCCGGTCTCTGGTCCTGGTCCCGGTCTCTAGTCCTGGTCCCGGTCTCTGGTCTCAGGTCCCGGTCTCTAGTCCTGGTACTGGTCTCTGGTCCCGGTCTCTGGTCCCGGTCCCGGTCTCTAGTCCTGGTCCCGGTCTCTGGTCCTGGTCCCGGTCTCTGGTCCTGGTACTGGTCTCAGGTCCCGGTTTCTGGTCCCGGTCTCTGGTCCCGGTCTCTGGTCTCTGGTCTCAGGTCCAGGTCTCTGGTCTCTGGTCTCAGGTCCTGGTCCTGGTCTCTAGTCCTGGTCTCTGGTCCTGGTCCTGGTCTCTGGTCCCGGTCTCTGGTCTCTGGTCTCAGGTCCTGGTCCTGGTCTCTAGTCCTGGTCTCTGGTCCTGGTCCTGGTCTCTGGTCCCGGTCTCTGGTCCTGGTCCTGGTCTCTGGTCCCGGTCTCTGGTCCTGGTCCTGGTCTCTGGTCCCGGTCTCTGGTCCCGGTCCCGGTCTCTAGTCCTGGTCCCGGTCTCTGGTCTCAGGTCCCGGTCTCTGGTCCTGGTCCCGGTCTCTAGTCCTGGTACTGGTCTCTGGTCCCGGTCTCTGGTCTCTGGTCCCGGTCTCTGGTCTCAGGTCCCGGTCTCTGGTCCCGGTCTCTGGTCCTGGTCTCTAGTCCCGGTCTCTAGTCCTGGTCCCGGTCTCTGGTCCTGGTCCTGGTCCCGGTCTCTAGTCCTGGTCCCGGTCTCTGGTCTCTGGTCCCGGTCTCTGGTCCTGGTCCCGGTCTCTAGTCCTGGTCCCGGTCTCTGGTCTCAGGTCCCGGTTTCTGGTCTCTAGTCCTGGTCCAGGTGTCTGGTCTCAGGTCCCGGTCTCTGGTCCTGGTCCCGGTCTCTAGTCCTGGTCCCGGTCTCTGGTCTCAGGTCCCGGTCTCTGGTCCCGGTCTCTGGTCCCGGTCTCTAGTCCTGGTCCCGGTCTCTAGTCCTGGTACTGGTCTCAGGTCCCGGTTTCTGGTCCCCGTCTCTGGTCCTGGTCTCTGGTCCCGGTCTCTGGTCTCAGGTCCCGGTCTCTGGTCCTAGTCCCGGTCTCTGGTCCCGGTCTCTGGTCCTGGTCTCTGGTCCTGGTCTCTGGTGCCGGTCTCTGGTCCTGGTCCCGGTCTCTAGTCCTGGTCCCGGTCTCTGGTCTCAGGTCCCGGTCTCTAGTCCTGGTACTGGTCTCTGGTCCCGGTCTCTGGTCCCGGTCCCGGTCTCTAGTCCTGGTCCCGGTCTCTGGTCTCAGGTCCCGGTCTCTGGTCCTGGTCCCGGTCTCTGGTCCCGGTCTCTGGTCTCTGGTCCCGGTCTCTGGTCTCTGGTCTCAGGTCCAGGTCTCTGGTCTCTGGTCCCGGTCTCTGGTCTCAGGTCCCGGTTTCTGGTCCCGGTCTCTGGTCTCTGGTCCCGGTTTCTGGTCCCGGTCTCTGGTCTCTGGTCCCGGTCTCTGGTCTCAGGTCCAGGTCTCTGGTCTCTGGTCCCGGTCTCTGGTCCTGGTCCCGGTTTCTGGTCCCGGTCTCTGGTCTCTGGTCCCGGTCTCTGGTCTCTGGTCTCAGGTCCAGGTCTCTGGTCTCTGGTCCCGGTCTCTGGTCCTGGTCCTGGTCTCTGGTCCCGGTCTCTGGTCCCGGTCCTGGTCTCTGGTCCCGGTCTCTGGTCCTGGTCCTGGTCTCTGGTCCCGGTCTCTGGTCCCGGTCCCGGTCTCTAGTCCTGGTCCCGGTCTCTGGTCTCAGGTCCCGGTCTCTAGTCCTGGTCCTGGTCTCTAGTCCTGGTCCTGGTCTCAGGTCCCTGGTTTCTGGTCCCGGTCTCTGGTCTCTGGTCCCGGTCTCTGGTCTCTGGTCCCGGTCTCTGGTCCCGGTCTCTGGTCCTGGTCCTGGTCTCTGGTCCCGGTCTCTGGTCCTGGTCCCGGTCTCTAGTCCTGGTCCTGGTCTCTGGTCCCGGTCTCTGGTCCAGGTCCCGGTCTCTGGTCCCGGTCTCTGGTCTCTGGTCTCTGGTCCCGGTCTCTGGTCCTGGTCCTGGTCTCTAGTCCTGGTCCCGGTGTCTGGTCCCGCTCTGGTCCTGGTCTCAGGTCTCTGGTCCCGGTCTCAGGTCTCAGGTCTCTGGTCTCTAGTCCTGGTCCTGGTCTCAGGTCTCTGGTCCCGGTCTCTAGTCCTGGTCCTGGTCCCGGTCTCTGGTCTCAGGTCCCGGTCTCAGGTCTCAGGTCTCTGGTCCTGGTCCCGGTCTCTAGTCCTGGTCCTGGTCTCTGGTCCCGGTCTCTAGTCCTGGTCCTGGTCCTGGTCTCTGGTCCCGGTCTCTAGTCCTGGTCCTGGTCTCTGGTCCTGGTCTCTAGTCCTGGTACTGGTCCTGGTCTCTAGTCCTGGTCTCTGGTCCCGGTCTCTAGTCCTGGTCCTGGTCTCTGGTCCTGGTCTCTAGTCCTGGTCCTGGTCCTGGTCCCGGTCTCTAGTCCTGGTCCTGGTCCCGGTCTCTAGTCCTGGTCTCTGGTCCCGGTCTCTAGTCCTGGTCCTGGTCTCTAGTCCTGGTACTGGTCCTGGTCTCTAGTCCTGGTCCTGGTCCTGGTCCCGGTCTCAGGTCCCGGTCTCTGGTCTCTAGTCCTGGTCCCGGTCTCTAGTCCTGGTCCTGGTCTCTAGTCCTGGTCCTGGTCTCTAGTCCTGGTCCCGGTCTCTGGTCCCGGTCTCTAGTCCTGGTCCCGGTCTCTAGTCCTGGTCCTGGTCCTGGTACTGGTACTGGTCTCTGGTCCTGGTCCTGGTCCTGGTCTCTGGTCCCGGTCTCTGGTCTCTGGTCTCTGGTCCTGGTCCCGGTCTCTGGTCTCTGGTCCCGGTCTCTGGTCTCTAGTCCTGGTCCTGGTCCTGGTCTCTGG
Source organism: Atherinomorus stipes (assembly GCA_023101725.1). Lineage (NCBI taxonomy): Eukaryota > Metazoa > Chordata > Actinopteri > Atheriniformes > Atherinidae > Atherinomorus > Atherinomorus stipes. Next base: position 112,349 of record JALJCO010012561.1, on the reverse strand, counting down.
TCTCTGGTCCCGGTCTCAGGTCCCGGTCTCTGGTCTCTAGTCCTGGTCCCGGTCTCTAGTCCTGGTCCTGGTCTCTAGTCCTGGTCCCGGTCTCAGGTCTCATGTTTCTGGTCCTGGTCTCTGGTCCTGGTCCCGGTCTCAGGTCTCAGGTCTCAGGTCTCTGGTCCTGGTCTCTGGTCCTGGTCTCTGGTCCTGGTCCTGGTCCTGGTCCTGGTCCTGTTCCCGGTCTCAGGTCTCAGGTCTCTGGTCCTGGTCTCTGGTCCTGGTCTCTGGTCCTGGTCCTGGTCTCTGGTCTCTGGTCCCGGTCTCAGGTCTCATGTTTCTGGTCCTGGTCCTGGTCCTGGTCCCGGTCTCAGGTCTCAGGTCTCTGGTCCTGGTCTCTGGTCCTGGTCCTGGTCTCTGGTCCTGGTCCCAGTCTCTGGTCCTGGTCCCGGTCTCAGGTCTCAGGTCTCTGGTCTCTGGTCCCGGTCTCTGGTCCTGGTCCCGGTCTCTAGTCCTGGTCCTGGTCTCTAGTCCTGGTCTCTGGTCCTGGTCCTGGTCTCTGGTCCTGGTCCTGGTCTCTGGTCCTGGTCCTGGTCTCTAGTCCTGGTCCTGGTCTCTGGTCTCAGGTCCCGGTCTCTGGTCCTGGTCCCGATCTCTAGTCCTGGTCCTGGTCCTGGTCCCGGTCTCTACTCCTGGTCCTGGTCCCGGTCTCTGGTTTCAGGTCCCGGTCTCTAGTCCTGGTCCTGGTCTCTAGTCCTGGTCCCGGTCTCTGGTCCTGGTCCTGGTCCCGGTCTCTGGTCCCGGTCTCTGGTCTCTGGTCCTGGTCCTGGTCCCGGTCTCTGGGTCCTGGTCCCGGTCTCTAGTCCTGGTCCTGGTCTCTGGTCTCTGGTCCCGGTCTCAGGTCCCGGTCTCTGGTCCCGGTCTCTGGTCCTGGTCCTGGTCCCTGGTCTCTGGTCCCGGTCTCTGGTCCTGGTCTCTGGTCCCGGTCTCTGGTCCTGGTCCCGGTCTCTGGTCCTGGTCCCGGTCTCTGGTCCAGGTCTCTGGTCCGGTCCTGGTCTCAGGTCCCGGTCTCTGGTCCTGGTCTAGTCCTGGTCCCGGTCTCTAGTCCTGGTCCCGGTCTCTGGTCCTGGTCCCTCTGGTCTCTGGTCCCGGTCTCTGGTCCTGGTCCTGGTCTCTAGTCCTGGTCCTGGTCTCTGGTCCTGGTCCTGGTCTCTGGTCCTGGTCTCTGGTCCTGGTCCTGGTCTCTGGTCTCAGGTCCTGGTCTCTGGTCCTGGTCCCGGTCTCAGGTCTCTGGTCCTGGTCTCTGGTCCTGGTCTCTGGTCTCTGGTCCTGGTCCTGGTCTCTAGTCCTGGTCCCGGTCTCTGGTCCCGGTCTCTGGTCTCTCCGTCCTGGTCCCGGTCTCTAGTCCTGGTCCTGGTCTCTAGTCCTGGTCCCGGTCTCTGGTCCTGGTCCCGGTCTCTGGTCCTGGTCCTGGTCGTTCTGGTCCTGGTCCTGGTCTCTGGTCCTGGTCCTGGTCCTGGTACTGGTCTCTGGTCCTGGTCCTGGTCCTGGTCTCTGGTCCCGGTCTCTGGTCTCTGGTCTCTAGTCCTGGTCCCGGTCTCAGGTCCCGGTCTCTGGTCTCTAGTCCTGGTCCCGGTCTCTAGTCCTGGTCCTGGTCTCTAGTCCTGGTCCCGGTCTCTAGTCCTGGTCCCGGTCTCTAGTCCTGGTCCTGGTCCTGGTCCTGGTACTGGTCTCTGGTCCTGGTCCTGGTCCTGGTACTGGTCTCTGGTCCTGGTCCTGGTCCTGGTCTCTGGTCCCGGTCTCTGGTCTCTGGTCTCTGGTCCCGGTCTCTGGTCTCTGGTCTCTGGTCCTGGTCCCGGTCTCTGGTCCTGGTCCTGGTCTCTGGTCCCGGTCTCTGGTCTGTAGTACTGGTCCCAGTCTCTAGTCCTGGTCCTGGTCCTGGTCTCTGGTCTCTGGTCCCGGTCTCAGGTCCCGGTCTCTGGTCTCTAGTCCTGGTCCCGGTCTCTAGTCCTGGTCTCTGGTACTGGTCTCTGGTCTCTGGTCCTGGTCCTGGTCCTGGTCCCGGTCTCTGGTCCTGGTCCCGGTCTCTGGTCCTGGTCCCGGTCTCTGGTCTCTGGTCCTGGTCTCTGGTCCTGGTCCCGGTCTCTTGTCCTGGTCCCGGTCTCTGGTCTCTGGTCCTGGTCTCTAGTCCTGGTCCTGGTCCTGGTCCCGGTCTCAGGAACCAGCCTCCCTCTCTGAATTGAGGCTGCAGTTCCAGCCGCGGCCACCGGGTGTCGCTGACGTCACAGGTCTGAGCTCCAGGAAACATCTGCTGCTGATTGGAGGAAACTTTCCGCTGCTCCTTTGATCTGATCTCAGAGCTGCTGCGAATCCAAACGTCTCTGAAATATATTTCAGCTCTAAAAACCAGAAAATAATGTTACATTTACACATTTAGAACAATGAAATTTATTTTTATTTGATTTTATTGATCATTTATTATATTTTATTTTTCTGGCTGAGTAGTTTTATATGCAGTCGTGTTTTTGTTTAAATAAAGTGGATTCAGATTTTCTTGCAGGAAAAGAAAACAACCAGATTTCGGATCATAAATTCTCATTCAGAAGATTAAAATCAGTTTCTGCTTTTATCACAAATCCTGGGAGAAAATGAGCGACGCTCAGTAAAAAAAGCTTTTTATCTCACAGCTGAACACTTTTACAGAAACACACCAGCAAATCCAGCATTTTTTAATTTATTCATATTTTTGATCCTCCGCTGATACTCGGCGCCAAACGTGTCCACAAACAGAAACTGCTACAAAATGATCAAAGTTTTTGCTGCTTTTTTCCATAAATCACTCAAACAGTTTCAGTCCTGTTTAAATTATAATAATAATAAATAATAATAATAATGTAGACAATAATAATTAATATGATCATCATTATTATTATGATAAAGACAATAATAATGACAATTATTATAATAATTATTATTATTATTATGAGGATAATAATAATAATTTTATTATTATTATGAGGATAATAATGATAATTTTAATAATAATAATGAAGACAATAATTAATATTATTATCATTATTATTATTATGATAAAGACAACAAGGATAAAAATAATAATAATAATGAAGACAAGAATAATAATAATAATCATTATTATTATTATTATTATGATAAGACTATAATATTTATACTAATAATAATTTTATTACTATTATGATGAGGATAATAATGATAATTTTAATAATAATAATAATGAAGACAATAATAATTATTATAATTATGATGAAGACAATAATAATGATTATTATAATTATAATAATTATTTTTATTATAATGATGAGGATAATAATGATAATAATAATAATAATAATAATAATAATAATAATAACGCTTTATTCGAGACACAAGAGGGAGGTTAATATCAGAAAACAAATGATAAACATTCGCCCTTAAATTATTCCTTCCTGCAATTAAACAAGAGAAATCATCCGTCAGTGAAATAAAATGAAATTAATAAATAAAAATTCTGTGAAAATCATGACGTTGATTCTGAATTCTGGTTCAACAAAAATATTAAAAACAAACGCGCAAAAATAAAAGAAGTAAACAATCAGGAGCCAATCACTGCAATCAGGTGTTTTCTGTAACGTCCAATCAGACGTCTGCACCTGCTGGCAGGTATGTTGGTCCATGTTCATGAGAAAGATGCTCTGATGTGTCTGAGACAGTTTTGTTTGTTTGTTTGTTTGTTTGTTTTACGCGATAATTATCGGTCTGATGACAGGAAATGACGACATCATTCCGATAAGTCCGATATCACGACGACTCGTCCCGATAAGGAGCTGAATTTATCCGTTATTGGTTTTTAAAAAGGTTATCGTGCGTCCCTCGTTTGTTTTTTTTAAACATTATTCCTTTCAACCACAACAATATTTTATTTCACTAAATTACAATTTGCTTTTTTGTTTGTTTGTTTGATTCCTTCTGTTTTGAATAAATATTGTGAAATGATCCATTTGAAGTAGATTCTCCTGTTAAAGTGATCCCAAACTTTAGACCAGTACACACTCAGAAACAGAGACAGGATCATTTCTGTACCTGTACGTACATTTACTACAAATGTTCTCTCAAAAGTACAATATTGGTCTTTATGAGGCCAGAAGTACCTATATACTATGAAAAAGGCTCCAAAGTAATATAAAGTACACATTTGTACCATTCCAACCCTAAGGGTACCTGCAGCATTGAAACATGTGTGTAGCTTGGACACGCCTGTGGACAAGGACACGCCTATGGACGAGGACACGCCTGTGGACGAGGACACGCCTGCGGACGAGGACACGCCTGTGAACGAGGACACTCCTGTGAACGAGGACACGCCTGTGAACGAGGACACTCCTGTGGACGAGGACACGCCTGTGGACGAGGACACGCCTGCACACGAGGACGGAGGCTGCTGAGAATCAAAGATGTGTGAGGGGAAATGTCTAAAAATAAGAGTTATGGCAGAAATTCATGTTCAGCACAGAGGAAAAGATCACCGGGTAGAAAACCAGAGTGGACCACCTGACCCCCCCCATCTGAACCAGGTCTCCAGGCAGACTCCGTCTGTCGGAGCTGCTGCCTGAATAAAACATGTGGTACGAACATGATTATTTCATGTCCGGTTCCGCGTTTAGCTGATGAGCTCGTGCTGAGCGAACGCGGGAATCTGCTCTGGTGGTGGGAAATGCCGCGCTGACGTTCCGACGCTTCAAACACGAAACTAAATATCCGAGTTTGGTTTCACGAAGACCAAACTTTCAGTCTGCAGAGGCCGACGTGAAAACGTGGCGGCGAGCCAGACTCGCCGGAGAAGTTCTTTCTGGAGAAAGAACTTTCAGTTCCTCTGCAAAAAAGAATATTTCTCAGTTCTACTCAGAATCTCTCATCACTCAAAATGAGACAAAACCACCTGCAGAGAAACATTTCAGGGACATAAAGGAACTCGTTTCATAAAATCTCATCAGAACAATTTTGCTTCTTTCATTGGCAGATTTTTTTTCTTATTACAAGCAAAGAAATCGTTTTTTTATTTATTTATTTCAGGAGAGTCCGTATATCTGGTGGCAGCAGACAGAAACACTACAGATTTATCTCTTTTCCAGGACGATTCCAGGATTATTCCAGGACGATTCCAGGATTATTCCAGGATTATTCCATGAGTTGTTGAGTTGGGCCTGATTTTCAAAGTGAGAAATGTAACAGGGCCAGAAACTGTCTGTGAATGAAATGTAAAAGAAAAATACTTTATTCATCCCAGAAGGGAAATTCAGGATCGTAAAAGCGCTCTTTCTTTTTTTTATTTTTTATTTTTTATTTTTAAATAAACAAAAAAGTCAGTCAGTCTTGTTCTTCAGGGTGATGCTGCTGCAGGAATGAATTCCTGTATCTCTCCGATCCTACAGTGAACCTGACGCAGCCTCCCACTGAACACACTGATGATTCTTCACCGTGTTGTGGAGAGGAGGAAGAATCCTCCATCATCTTCATCATGTTGTGGAGAGGAGGGAAGAATCCTCCATCATCTTCATCAGCTTGTGGAGAGGAGGAAGAATCCTCCATCATCTTCATCAGCTTGTGGAGAGGAGGAAGAATCCTCCATCATCTTCATCAGCTTGTGCAGCATTCTTTTCTTAACGATCATCTCCAGCGGCTCCAGAGTTCTCCCCAGCACAGAACCAGCTTTCTTGATCAGCTTGTTTAGTTTCTTCAAGTCTCTGGTTCTGGTTCTGGTTCTGGTTCTGGTTCTGGTTCTGGTTCTGATGCTGCTGGCCCAGCAGATGCTGCAAAGCTGATAGCACTTTTTATTTACTGTGTCCAGCAAATTCACTATAGTTCACTAAAACTAACAAAAAAACTGTCATAAAATGACTTTTTTTTTTTTTTTTTTTTTAAAGATAACTAATTGAAACTGTGTCGTGTCTGCGCAAAACTAAAATTACTGCAAAACCATCCTTAGTTTCATTCTTTGTAATCTTATTTATTACATCAGTGTTTCGGGTTTGGAGGTTGGATCTAGGCCGCATGGAGGTTGGTTCTGGGCCGCATGGAGGTTGGTTCTGGGCCGCGTGGAAGTTTGTTCTGGGCCGCATGGAGGTTGGATCTAGGCCGCATGGAGGTTGGTTCTGGGCCACATGGAGGTTGGATCTAGGCCGCATGGAGGTTGGATCTAGGCCGCGTGGAAGTTTGTTCTGGGCCGCATGGAGGTTGGATCTAGGCCGCATGGAGGTTGGTTCTAGGCCGCATGGAGGTTGGATCTAGGCCGCGTGGAGGTTGGATCTAGGCCGCGTGGAGGTTGGTTCTGGGCCGCATGGAGGTTGGTTCTGGGCCGCATGGAGGTTGGTTCTGGGCCGCGTGGAAGTTTGTTCTGGGCCGCATGGAGGTTGGTTCTAGGCCGCGTGGAGGTTTGTTCTGGGCCGCATGGAGGTTGGTTCTGGGCCGCATGGAGGTTGGTTCTGGGCCGCGTGGAAGTTTGTTCTGGGCCGCATGGAGGTTGGTTCTGGGCCGCGTGGAAGTTTGTTCTGGGCCGCATGGAGGTTGGATCTAGGCCGCATGGAGGTTGGTTCTGGGCCACATGGAGGTTGGATCTAGGCCGCATGGAGGTTGGTTCTGGGCCGCGTGGAAGTTTGTTCTGGGCCGCATGGAGGTTGGTTCTGGGCCGCGTGGAAGTTTGTTCTGGGCCGCATGGAGGTTGGATCTAGGCCGCATGGAGGTTGGTTCTGGGCCACATGGAGGTTGGATCTAGGCCGCGTGGAAGTTTGTTCTGGGCCGCATGGAGGTTGGATCTAGGCCGCATGGAGGTTGGTTCTAGGCCGCATGGAGGTTGGATCTAGGCCGCATGGAGGTTGGATCTAGGCCGCGTGGAGGTTTGTTCTGGGCCGCATGGAGGTTGGTTCTGGGCCGCATGGAGGTTGGTTCTGGGCCGCATGGAAGTTTGTTCTGGGCCGCATGGAGGTTGGTTCTGGGCCGCATGGAGGTTGGTTCTGGGCCGCATGGAAGTTTGTTCTGGGCCGCATGGAGGTTGGTTCTGGGCTGCATGGAGGTTGGTTCTGGGCCGTGTGGAAGTTTGTTCTGGGCCGCATGGAGGTTGGATCTAGGCCGCATGGAGGTTGGATCTAGGCCGCATGGAGGTTGGTTCTGGGCCGCATGGAGGTTGGTTCTGGGCCGCATGGAGGTTGGATCTAGGCCGCGTGGAGGTTTGTTCTGGGCCGCATGGAGGTTGGTTCTGGGCCGCATGGAGGTTGGTTCTGGGCCACGTGGAAGTTTGTTCTGGGCCACATGGAGGTTGGATCTAGGCCACGTGGAAGTTTGTTCTGGGCCGCATGGAGGTTGGTTCTAGGCCACGTGGAAGTTTGTTCTGGGCCGCATGGAGGTTGGTTCTAGGCCACGTGGAAGTTTGTTCTGGGCCGCATGGAGGTTGGTTCTGGGCCGCATGGAGGTTGGTTCTAGGCCACGTGGAAGTTTGTTCTGGGCCGCATGGAGGTTGGATCTAGGCCACGTGGAAGTTTGTTCTGGGCCGCATGGAGGTTGGTTCTAGGCCACGTGGAAGTTTGTTCTGGGCCGCATGGAGGTTGGTTCTGGGCCGCATGGAGGTTGGTTCTAGGCCACGTGGAAGTTGGTTCTGGGCCGCATGGAGGTTGGATCTAGGCCACGTGGAAGTTGGTTCTGGGCCGCATGGAGGTTGGATCTAGGCCACGTGGAAGTTGGTTCTAGGCCGCATGGAGGTTGGTTCTGGGCCGCGTGGAAGTTGGATCTAGGCCGCGTGGAAGTTTGTTCTGGGCCGCTTGGAGGTTGGTTCTAGGCCGCGTGGAGGTTGGATCTAGGCCGCATGGAGGTTGGATCTAGGCCGCATGGAGGTTGGATCTAGGCCACGTGGAAGTTTGTTCTGGGCCGCTTGGAGGTTGGTTCTAGGCCGCATGGAGGTTGGATCTAGGCCGCATGGGGGGTTGGTTCTGGGCCGTGTGGAGGTTGGTTCTAGGCCGCTTGGAGGTTGGTTCTAGGCCGCATGGAGGTTGGATCTAGGCCGCATGGAGGTTGGTTCTAGGCCGCATGGAGGTTGGATCTAGGCCGCATGGAGGTTGGATCTAGGCCGCATGGAGGTTGGATCTAGGCCGCATGGAAGTTTGTTCTGGGCCGCATGGAGGTTGGTTCTGGGCCGCATGGAGGTTGGATCAGGGCCGCATGGAGGTTGGTTCTGGGCCGCATGGAGGTTGGATCTGGGCCGCATGGAGGTTGGATCTGGGCCGCATGGAGGTTGGTTCTGGGCCGCATGGAAGTTTGTTCTGGGCCGCATGGAGGTTGGATCAGGGCCGCATGGAGGTTGGATCAGGGCCGCATGGAGGTTGGATCAGGGCCGCATGGAGGTTGGATCTAGGCCACATGGAGGTTGGTTCAGGGCCGCATGGAGGTTGGATCTAGGCCACATGGAGGTTGGTTCAGGGCCGCATGGAGGTTGGTTCTAGGCCGCGTGGAAGTTTGTTCTGGGCCGCATGGAGGTTGGTTCTAGGCCGCATGGAGGTTGGTTCTGGGCCGCATGGAGGTTGGTTCTAGGCCGCATGGAGGTTGGATCTGGGCCGCATGGAGGTTGGTTCTGGGCCGCGTGGAGGTTGGATCAGGGCCACATGGAGGTTGGATCAGGGCCGCATGGAGGTTGGATCAGGGCCGCATGGAGGTTGGATCAGGGCCGCATGGAGGTTGGATCTAGGCCACATGGAGGTTGGTTCAGGGCCGCATGGAGGTTGGATCTAGGCCACATGGAGGTTGGTTCAGGGCCGCATGGAGGTTGGTTCTAGGCCGCGTGGAAGTTTGTTCTGGGCCACATGGAGGTTGGTTCTAGGCCGCATGGAGGTTGGTTCTAGGCCGCGTGGAAGTTTGTTCTGGGCCACATGGAGGTTGGATCTAGGCCACGTGGAAGTTTGTTCTGGGCCGCATGGAGGTTGGATCTAGGCCACGTGGAAGTTTGTTCTGGGCCACATGGAGGTTGGATCTAGGCCACGTGGAAGTTTGTTCTGGGCCGCATGGAGGTTGGTTCTAGGCCACGTGGAAGTTTGTTCTGGGCCGCATGGAGGTTGGTTCTAGGCCACGTGGAAGTTTGTTCTGGGCCGCATGGAGGTTGGTTCTGGGCCGCATGGAGGTTGGTTCTAGGCCACGTGGAAGTTTGTTCTGGGCCGCATGGAGGTTGGATCTAGGCCACGTGGAAGTTTGTTCTGGGCCGCATGGAGGTTGGTTCTAGGCCACGTGGAAGTTTGTTCTGGGCCGCATGGAGGTTGGTTCTGGGCCGCATGGAGGTTGGTTCTAGGCCACGTGGAAGTTGGTTCTGGGCCGCATGGAGGTTGGATCTAGGCCACGTGGAAGTTGGTTCTGGGCCGCATGGAGGTTGGATCTAGGCCACGTGGAAGTTGGTTCTAGGCCGCATGGAGGTTGGTTCTGGGCCGCGTGGAAGTTGGATCTAGGCCGCGTGGAAGTTTGTTCTGGGCCGCTTGGAGGTTGGTTCTAGGCCGCGTGGAGGTTGGATCTAGGCCGCATGGAGGTTGGATCTAGGCCGCATGGAGGTTGGATCTAGGCCACGTGGAAGTTTGTTCTGGGCCGCTTGGAGGTTGGTTCTAGGCCGCATGGAGGTTGGATCTAGGCCGCATGGGGGTTGGTTCTGGGCCGTGTGGAGGTTGGTTCTAGGCCGCTTGGAGGTTGGTTCTAGGCCGCATGGAGGTTGGATCTAGGCCGCATGGAGGTTGGTTCTAGGCCGCATGGAGGTTGGATCTAGGCCGCATGGAGGTTGGATCTAGGCCGCATGGAGGTTGGATCTAGGCCGCATGGAAGTTTGTTCTGGGCCGCATGGAGGTTGGTTCTGGGCCGCATGGAGGTTGGATCAGGGCCGCATGGAGGTTGGTTCTGGGCCGCATGGAGGTTGGTTCTGGGCCGCATGGAGGTTGGATCTGGGCCGCATGGAGGGTTGGTTCTGGGCCGCATGGAAGTTTGTTCTGGGCCGCATGGAGGTTGGATCAGGGCCGCATGGAGGTTGGATCAGGGCCGCATGGAGGTTGGATCAGGGCCGCATGGAGGTTGGATCTAGGCCACATGGAGGTTGGTTCAGGGCCGCATGGAGGTTGGATCTAGGCCACATGGAGGTTGGTTCAGGGCCGCATGGAGGTTGGTTCTAGGCCGCGTGGAAGTTTGTTCTGGGCCGCATGGAGGTTGGTTCTAGGCCGCATGGAGGTTGGTTCTGGGCCGCATGGAGGTTGGTTCTAGGCCGCATGGAGGTTGGATCTGGGCCGCATGGAGGTTGGTTCTGGGCCGCATGGAGGTTGGTTCTGGGCCGCATGGAGGTTGGATCAGGGCCGCATGGAGGCTGGATCAGGGCCGCATGGAGGTTGGATCAGGGCCGCATGGAGGTTGGATCTAGGCCACATGGAGGTTGGTTCAGGGCCGCATGGAGGTTGGATCTAGGCCACATGGAGGTTGGTTCAGGGCCGCATGGAGGTTGGTTCTAGGCCGCGTGGAAGTTTGTTCTGGGCCACATGGAGGTTGGTTCTAGGCCGCATGGAGGTTGGTTCTAGGCCGCGTGGAAGTTTGTTCTGGGCCACATGGAGGTTGGTTCTAGGCCGCATGGAGGTTGGTTCTAGGCCGCGTGGAAGTTTGTTCTGGGCCACATGGAGGTTGGTTCTTGGCCGCATGGAGGTTAGTTCAGGGCCGCATGGAGGTTGGTTCTAGGCGGCGTGGAAGTTTGTTCTGGGCCGCATGGAGGTTGGATCTAGGCCGCGTGGAAGTTTGTCCTGCGCCGCATGGAGGTTGGTTCTAGGCCGCATGGAGGTTGGTTCTGGGCCGCATGGAGGTTAGTTCTGGGCCGCATGGAGGTTGGTTCTAGGCCGCGTGGGCAGCGTCCTCACTGCCTGATGAAAAAAATGCTGTCTTTGACTCAGGTGTTAGCATCTTTGTGTCGCAGCATCTTGTTTGGTAAACGAGGGGAGAATTACCGCTGCAGTAACCGTGTTTCTCTACATGTTGCAGCCGTTCCAGGTTATTAGCTACATGTGTTATATTAAAATCCTCATCTGGCATCTCCACGGTGAGATCAGCTGTTTTCAGCATCCAGACGTTTCCCTGCAGCCGCCCCTCCCTCCGTCACTGCTGCACGTGCTGACTTTCCTCTGGAATAACAGATGCCTGTTTGTTTTTGCATCTTTGTATTTTTGTTTCAGAGCAGGTGTGTTAAGACGTCAATATTTCTCCTCCGATTTATTCGCAATTTCATGCCGTTTATTGGCATCGGTCCCGGTGTGAAAGGCCTTTACTCCGGTTACACAGACTTCAGAACCGTCCGTGTAAAACAACTTTACTGCTAAACTTTTCCACACGAGGACGTTTCAGTCATTCAGAAAACTCAGAACACAGAATTAAGAATGATGGAAAGATTTATGCAGTTTAGGGATGCACGACATCATCAGCACCCTATCGGTATCGGCCTGTATCGGCCTTAAAACTGAGTATCAGACATCAGCCACCCCACTGATATTTATCCGATATTTAACCGATCAGCTCGCTGTTTCTAAAGTCTAAAAAACCCCAAACTACTTCTTCTTCTGCAAAAACTTCTTTGTTACAGACTTTAAATCTTCTAAAGACTTGGGTTGGGAAAAAACATTGATGCACTGAAATGTTGCAATATTTTCATACGCTGATATCATTTTGACATTTAAAAATAAAAATTTTGATATTGGCATATGAAAATATCGCAATATTTCAGTGTATTGATATTTTTTCCCACCCCTATTTTTCAGTGTCGGAAACAGATAAAAAAAAGTGCTATTTGAAATGACTGCTTATTTTCTCAGCTTTAATATCTGTTTGATATCGGTTATCGGCAGCATGAGTTTTAAAATATTGGCATATCAGATATTGGCCAATATCCCTAATGTAGCTCTATAAAATCAGGTTCTGAGCTCGTTCTGCCTGTAGATGCGTTCACATGCATCTGGATCTGGATGTGAAAAAGAACGGCTCACAACTGAGACCCGATTCTCATCGTTCGTTTAAAAGAGCCGTTCAAAAGAATCGAGTCGTTCATTAACGTCACACCTCTAATTAGGCTGAAACAATTAATCGAATTATTCAAATTAATTGATCAGAAAAAATAATCGATTAAAATTTTAGTCATCGATGCTTCGTTTAACTTTTTAAAGTCCTGCTTCACGCATTGCTTCCGGTCTGTATAAACTATTTCCGGACACTCCCTACCAGTGGGGGCAGTAATGCACCTACTTGTTTCGTGTCAACCACAGTCTTTGGTGCTAATGTGGACTCATTATTACACTCTGTCACTTCTTTAAAAACATAGTAAGAACTTATCCGATTAATCGATTAATCGATTAATCGATCGATTACAGGGGTAGATTAATTGACTAGCCACAGCATTATCTCTAATTGATATTATTTACACAGTTTAGTTACTTTGAAAGTGCACAAACATCAAAAAAGCATACTTAATTTATTTAAGTACATTTAAGTGAGTGTAACTGGATTAAATTAGGAAATTTGGTTAAAAATCTACTGAAAATTGTTGTGGAGCAACATGGTGTTTGAATTTACTGAACAATGTTCAGTTCAGTCAAGATAATTATAAGGCTGTCAAAAAGTTAATCCTAAATTAATCCTATTGTCAAACAAGAGATGTCCTTTTTAATTACTACTGCTATATGCAGAAAATACATTAACTTTAGTTTTACAACTTAAAAGCTAAAACCAAGCTACACATCCGGGAGTCGTCCAGGACTCAGACCTGAATTTCAGCGTCACATTAGGACAGTTGTGAAGTCAGCGTGTGAGGACGTATCAGCAACATTCTGGACTAAACTGCAGCTGTCTGAAGGACTATAGGGAGACATGTAAGGACAGTTTCAGTAGTTTAGTCTACTAAAGATAAATGCAGAATTCCTGGTGAGACACCTTTGACCCTAAATGTGTTCTAGAAGTGAAAAAAGCAATGTGATTAATCAGGATTCATTTTTTGACAGCCCTAATATTTATCACCAGATAAATGATTCCACGCAGCCACCTGACAAAATAAAATCATGCTGCTTCTTTTCAGGCGTCTGAGCGCTTCGTGGTCCTCGCGGACGCCTCAGAGGCGGCAGAACTAAAGCCTGCAGCACCTTCAGGTGTGACTCACCTGTATGGTGAAGACGGCAGGCTCCTCCCTCAGCTGTCCCAGCTCCAGGTACCCTCTGTTGGACCCGTCACTCGGGAGGAAGTAGAACCTGTCCTCCTGTGCCGGGCTGCTCGGGCTATGCTGGTAAGCCAGGTCCAGCTCGTCCACCTGGGCCTGGGTGAACCTGGGCGGGGAGGGCAGCGGTTCTCCTCTCAGCAGCAGCTTCCCGAAGCGGGGGGGCTGCGTGATGACGTAGCTCAGGTTGGAGGCGGCGGTGTCGGGGTCCGTGAGCTGCAGCTGCTCCGCGGTGATGGTTGCCGTGGCAACGTCCTGCAGCCGGAGGCCGGCGTTGCGGTTCAGCGTGGGGGGGATGCGGTCGCCGTGCTCGATGGTGAAGAGGAGGGTGCCGCTGCGGGACGAGTCGCCGTTGGTGACCACGAAACTGCAGACAGGACACGTTAGAGATAAACATACCGATACCGATACCCTGGAGCCGATACTTCGATACCAGCCAGATACGGATGGGCATACCGATACCCTGGAGCCGATACTTCAATACCAGCCAGATATGGAGGGGCATGCCGATACCCTGGAGCCGATACTTCAATACCAGCCAGATATGGAGGGGCATGCCGATACCCTGGAGCCGATACTTCAATACCAGCCAGATATGGATGGGCATGCTGATACCCTGGAGCCGATACTTCAATACCAGCCAGATATGGATGGGCATGCCGATACCCTGAAGCCGATACTTCGATACCAGCCAGATACGGATGGGCATACCGATACCCTGGAGCCGATACTTCAATACCAGCCAGATATGGAGGGGCATGCCGATACCCTGGAGCCGATACTTCAATACCAGCCAGATATGGAGGGGCATGCCGATACCCTGGAGCCGATACTTCAATACCAGCCAGATATGGATGGGCATGCTGATACCCTGGAGCCGATACTTCGATACCAGCCAGATACCAGCCTGTTATGTTTTTGTTTTGTCTATGTGTCTTGGACGGGTTGTACTGAAACATGAATTTCCCCTCGGGGATCAATAAAGTATCTTTGATTTGATTTGATTTGATATGGATGGGCATGCTGATACCCTGGAGCCGATACTTCAATACCAGCCAGATATGGATGGGCATGCTGATACCCTGGAGCCGATACTTCAATACCAGCCAGATATGGATGGGCATGCTGATACCCTGGAGCCGATACTTCAATACCAGCCAGATATGGATGGGCATGCTGATACCCTGGAGCCGATACTTCGATACCAGCCAGATACGGATGGGCATACCGATACCCCTGAACCCGATACTTTGATACCAGCCAGATACGGATGGGCATGCCGATACCCTGAAGCCGATACTTCAATACCAGCCAGATACGGATGGGCATACTGATACCCTGAAGCCGATACTTCGATACCAGCCAGATACGGAGGGCATACTGATACCATGAAGCCGATACTTCGATACCAGCCAGATATGGATGGGCATGCCGATACCCTGGAGCCGATACTTCAATACCAGCCAGATACGGATGGGCATGCCGATACCCTGGAGCCGATACTTCGATACCAGCCAGACAAAATACCAGTATCGATACTGTCTGGAGTATGGCGATACCACTGTTCAGATACCAAACATGCAGATTCTTGCTTCTGCATCACATTTAATTAAATTTAAATGATCGAGAATGATATATGTAATAATAATTATTATACATCATTATAACAATTATAAAACTATTAAAACTGAGTGAATTTGAATCATTTAGATTGAATTAAGTTAAAATTGCATTGAATTATTAGTGGGAAGCTTTGTGGTAATGTGGCGGCAGACCCGGGTTCAAGTCCCCGACACAGAACCTGGACGGTCCAGCGTCTCTGGTCCAACACAACCTGCCTGCCAGACTGCCCGGGGCCACATGTAACATCTGTCTGCAGAGCCGTCCAGGTTTGCCCGGGGACGACTCGGCCGTTGCTCTTCTTCTCCTAATCACGCTCATTAATCATCCTCCGTCACAACAACACGTCCCCCTGCACAGGTGTGTTTGGACGTGGCCACCTGAGTCCTGGCGCCCTCAAACATCAGCAGATGCTCGCTTCCATCCCACGGATCAGAACGTTGTTTCAGAGGCTC
Organism: Atherinomorus stipes; assembly: GCA_023101725.1. Taxonomy (NCBI): domain Eukaryota; kingdom Metazoa; phylum Chordata; class Actinopteri; order Atheriniformes; family Atherinidae; genus Atherinomorus; species Atherinomorus stipes. Next base: position 97,034 of record JALJCO010012561.1, on the reverse strand, counting down.
GGTCCTCGCATTAAAGGAACCGGATCAGGCCGGTCTCATATCCCACTTCCCCTGTGACCGAAAACCCGTTTAAACCCGCCAACAATCGGATTTTAGTGGCAGTGGGGAAGGCTCACCGACCCCAACGACCCACATTGACCCATGTCGACCAGGTTCGACCCTCCTGGACCCGCATCGACCCTTATCGATCGGCATCGACCCTTATCGACCGGGATCGACCCACGTCAATCCGCATCGACCCTCATCGACCAGCATCGACCCTCATCGACCCTGGTCGATGAGGGTCGGTTTGCAGCAGGAACGTCAGACCCGGTTAAGCTGCTACGTGATGAGGTTGGGCAGTACGTACCTACGTGGTGACATCACACCAGTCACGTCACATAAACGTACCAAAACTATTTAGTTTCACGTCTCAAAATTCAAAGTCATTTTGTCACTTTCTTCAGGTGTACTAGACGTAGGAAGTAACTGAGACTGCGTTTCGCACGTCCCAGACGTAGAAACAGGCCAACGACAACTGCTGCAAGAAGAAACACTGAAAATAAAAAAGATAATAAATAAAAAGAATAAATAAAACAGTGAACTGTGGGAAGTATCAGCTATTGTCGTGTGTATAAGTTAATGATTGAAAGTGCAATTTTCATAGCAGCATCAGTTAGAGGGAATATTTATTCACGGAGGAGCAGAGTCCGGTCTTCATGCCAGCCTGATGCTTGGAGCTGGAGGCAGCAAAGGACGAGACTTTAACAGCCTAAAACCCGGCACATGGTGCCATTTTGGGCCGTTTCAGAGCCGATTTTCCAGTCGGGCGGCAAATTTAATGATCGGGCCAACTCCTGGCCAAATCGTGCGTCGTGCAGTATACGAGGGGATCACGAGAGGCGATCGGCTCCTCATGACGAGCTCCCGATCAGAACTCGTGAGGCAGAGGAAAATCAAATCTGTGTGATGTTCTGGTCGCGGCTCGTGAGTGAATCTCATGTTGAAGCGGAGCCACGACCAGAGTGAGAACTCTTTCCACGGTGACCACGGCCTGACTCGCTCTCCATGTTTACGGTCCTGGTTGCTGTCGCACAGATGACATCATCAGCACCAACCCAGCGTTGGGGACGGAGGCCACGCAGCTTGCAGCGGGGATCAGACCCGGCTGGTCTTCCTCACACAGCAGAGCTGGCCGTGGAGTTCCTCAGGGTTCGGTTCTCGGACCGATACGCTTCATGTTGTACATGTTCGGTCAGACAGGCTGCAGGTGCGACAGCGCGGTGTGAATGTTCTTCTCTATGCAGATGACACTTGGCTTTACGCCGTATCCATGACGACCGGTTAGACCAATCAGCTGGCCAGATTACAGATGTCCACTCTAGTCTCTACATTGAAGACGGATATAGAGTCTTTAGTCGGTCTTCTGGGCCACTCACTGACAGAATCTGGTCCATATTCAGTCCAATGGAGATGCGAACCCAACAGAGGAACGGTGCTGAGCAGTAAGCCATGAAAGAAGAGAAGAAGAAGAAGCTGTGACATCCTCCACTGTCTACACCGCTGTCCTCTCCTAAATGTCCATGTGAGACTAAAACCCCTCATGTCCACCTCCACCGGCAAAGTCTGAGCGATGGATTCTGACCCTCTGACCTCATGTGGACATGTTGCATAACAGCCATGACAACCTGAAGGAGGAAATTTGAGGTCAACGGTTTTATAAACCACCGCTGGCCAAGAAGAAGATAATCCAGCTCACTGATTGGCCAGGACTGAAAGGAAACAACCGAGCAATGATAAAGTCCTGCAGTCTGGTTTCTGGTTTCACTGTGGTGTTCAGACCTGATCCGGTTCTCACCAGAATGTGTCCAGCAGAAGGCGGCCAGATGGTGGTCTACAGGTCCGGACCAGGGGACCCCTGGTTCTCCCCTGGGACCCCTGGGAACCAGGAGACTCCCGACTTCTTTGGTCCGACCGGAGAGGGAAATGATGGATCCCACTGCTTCTAAAAACTGGACAATCCATGGAAGTGGACCCGGGCCGGTTTAAAGCGGGTCAGACAGAACCAGGAATATTCCCAAGAGGATGATCCAGGACTCTGATCCAGGACTCTGATCCAGGTCTCTGATCCAGGACTCTGATCCAGGACTCAGATCCAGGACTCAGATCCAGGACTCTGATCCAGGACTCTGATCCAGGTCTCTGATCCAGGACTCTGATCCAGGACTCTGATCCAGGACTCTGATCCAGGTCTCTGATCCAGGTCTCTGATCCAGGACTGTGATCCAGGACTCTGATCCAGGACTCTGATCCAGGACTCTGATCCAGGTCTCTGATCCAGGACTCTGATCCAGGTCTCTGATCCAGGACTCATCAGGACTCTGATCCAGGACTCTGATCCAGGTCTCTGATCCAGGACTCTGATCCAGGTCTCTGATCCAGGACTCTGATCCAGGACTCATCAGGACTCTGATCCAGGACTCTGATCCAGGTCTCTGATCCAGGACTCTGATCCAGGTCTCTGATCCAGGACTCTGATCCAGGTCTCTGATCCAGGACTCTGATCCAGGACTCTGATCCAGGTCTCTGATCCAGGACTCTGATCCAGGTCTCTGATCCAGGACTCTGATCCAGGTCTCTGATCCAGGACTCTGATCCAGGACTGTGATCCAGGACTCTGATCCAGGACTGTGATCCAGGTCTCTGATCCAGGTCTATGATCCAGGACTCTGATCCAGGACTCTGATCCAGGTCTCTGATCCAGGTCTATGATCCAGGACTCTGATCCAGGTCTCTGATCCAGGACTCTGATCCAGGACTCTGATCCAGGACTCTGATCCAGGACTCTGATCCAGGTCTCTGATCCAGGACTCTGATCCAGGACTCTGATCCAGGTCTCTGATCCAGGACTCTGATCCAGGTCTCTGATCCAGGTCTCTGATCCAGGACTCTGATCCAGGTCTCTGATCCAGGACTCTGATCCAGGTCTCTGATCCAGGACTCTGATCCAGGTCTCTGATCCAGGTCTCTGATCCAGGACTCTAATCCAGGTCTCTGATCCAGGACTCTGATCCAGGACTCTGATCCAGGACTCTGATCCAGGACTCTGATCCAGGTCTCTGATCCAGGACTCTGATCCAGGTCTCTGATCCAGGACTCTGATCCAGGTCTCTGATCCAGGACTCTGATCCAGGTCTCTGATCCAGGACTCTGATCCAGGTCTCTGATCCAGGTCTCTGATCCAGGTCTCTGATCCAGGACTCTAATCCAGGTCTCTGATCCAGGTCTCTGATCCAGGTCTCTGATCCAGGTCTCTGATCCAGGACTCTGATCCAGGACTCTGATCCAGGTCTCTGATCCAGGTCTCTGATCCAGGACTCTGATCCAGGTCTCTGATCCAGGTCTCTGATCCAGGACTCTAATCCAGGTCTCTGATCCAGGACTCTGATCCAGGACTCTAATCCAGGTCTCTGATCCAGGACTCTGATCCAGGTCTCTGATCCAGGTCTCTGATCCAGGTCTCTGATCCAGGACTCTGATCCAGGTCTCTGATCCAGGTCTCTGATCCAGGACTCTAATCCAGGTCTCTGATCCAGGACTCTGATCCAGGACTCTAATCCAGGTCTCTGATCCAGGACTCTGATCCAGGTCTCTGATCCAGGTCTCTGATCCAGGTCTCTGATCCAGGTCTCTGATCCAGGACTCTGATCCAGGTCTCTGATCCAGGTCTCTGATCCAGGACTCTGATCCAGGTCTCTGATCCAGGTCTCTGATCCAGGTCTCTGATCCAGGTCTCTGATCCAGGTCTCAGATCCAGGACTCTGATCCAGGACTCTGATCCAGGTCTCTGATCCAGGACTCTAATCCAGGTCTCTGATCCAGGACTCTGATCCAGGACTCTAATCCAGGTCTCTGATCCAGGACTCTGGTCCAGGACTCTGATCCAGGACTCTGATCCAGGACTCTGGTCCAGGACTCTGATCCAGGACTCTGATCCAGGTCTCTGATCCAGGTCTCTGATCCAGGTCTCTGATCCAGGACTCTGGTCCAGGACTCTGATCCAGGACTCTGATCCAGGACTCAGATCCAGGTCTCTGATCCAGGACTCTGATCCAGGACTCTGATCCAGGACTCTGATGGAAGCTGGCTGTGATGTGATGCTGTTGTGGAGCTGGCAGCGTTGGTCTGGGTGACAAACCCGGTCTGGTCCGCCCCCCCCCTCGCCGCCCCCTCGCCGCCCCCCCCCGCCGCCCCCCTCGCCCCCCCTCGCCGCCGCTGCCAACTTGGCTGCAGCAGAAGCTGAACATGCTGCAGCAGAGGAGCTGTCGTCTCCTCCTCTCGCTGCCCAGTTTGGTTTTCTCGGCCAAATGTTGTGGTTTCAGACAGAAGCGGCGTCCTGTCACCACCTGCAGGCGGATAATCGCCGTTTATTCTCCTGATGTGTCAGAGCTGCATGCTGCGCTGCTCACAGGTCCAGGTCAGCAGCCGGACTCACACCTGCACCTGCTTACGCATACATGGCTTATTATTATCATTATTATCATTATTATTGATGTTTAGATGTTAAAGACTCGACAGTTTGAAGACATTTAATCTTCCTCATTAATCCTTTTATCAAGCAAGTTCTCCAAACCAATCATCAGCGATCAGGCTTCCTCCCAGATTGTTTGTCAACATAGAAATGAGAGTAAACTATTATCACTGACCACTTCCTACTTTGGAGTGTGTGTTATGCAGAACAACAAGTGTGCGATAAAAGGTTTCTGTTGTGTGAACGAGGCACAAAAACTACTGAGGATCACGACCGACCGCTGCTGTTTGGACCAAAATGTCTGGAGTTCCTGAAACTTTTATTAAAACTGAAAAATGAGAAGAAAATTTTGAAGAAGGCTGGTGAGATTCTGTCTTATCCTTTGGAACTTGTCTGCATTTGGACTAAACTGATCTGCACTGAGCTCCGCCGGAGCAGGTCCAGTCAGAAAAACAGAGGTTCTGGTACAGAATCCTGTGGAGCACCTCCACGTTTTAGCTTGCAAGAAAGAGGTGTGGCATGAAATGTGTGTGTCCTTAAGTGACACCTACTATCCAACACACCCATTATACGACACGCCCACTATACGACACGCCCACTATACGATACGCCTATTATACACCACACCCACTATTCACAACACCCACTATTCAACAAACCCACTATACGACACGCCCACTATACGATACGCCTATTATACACCACACCCACTATTCACAACACCCACTATTCAACAAACCCACTATACGACACGCCCACTATACGACACGCCCACTATACGATACGCCTAATATACGCCACACCCACTATTCACGACACCCACTATTCAACAAACCCACTATACGACACGCTCACTATACAATACGCCTATTATACGCCACACCCACTATTCACGACACCCACTATTCACGACACCCACTATTCAACAAACCCACTATACGACACGCCCACTATACGATACGCCTATTATACGCCACACCCACTATTCACGACACCCACTATTCAACAAACCCACTATACGACACGCCCACTATACGATACGCCTATTATACACCACACCCACTATTCACAACACCCACTATTCAACAAACCCACTATACGACACGCCCACTATACGATACGCCTAATATACGCCACACCCACTATTCACGACACCCACTATTCAACAAACCCACTATACGACACGCCCACTATACGATACGCCTATTATACGCCACACCCACTATTCACGACACCCACTATTCAACAAACCCACTATACAACACGCCCATTATACGATACGCCTAATATACGCCACACCCACTATTCACGACACCCACTATTCATCACACCCACTATACGACATGCCCACTATACAACACAGCCACTATTCAACACACCCACTATACGATACCCCCACTGTACGACACCCCTATTATACACCACACCCACTATTCAACAAACCCACTATACGACACCCCCACTATACGATACGCCTATTATATGCAACACCCACTATTCACGACACCCACTATTCAACAAACCCACTATACGACACGCCTATTATACACCACACCCCCCAATATTCAAGACACCCACGAAACAACACGCCCACTATACGACACGCCCAGTATTCGACCCAACCTCTATACGTCACACCCACTATTCAACACACCCACTATACGACATGCCCACTATACAACACAGCCACTATTCAACACACCCACTATACGATACTCCCACTGTACGACACGCCTATTATACACCACACCCACTATTCACGACACCCACTATTCAACAAACCCATTATACGACATGCCTATTATACACCACACCCCCCAATATTCAAGACACCCACTAAACGACACGCCCACTATACGACCCAACCTCTTACGTCACACCCACTATTCAACACACCCACTATAGGACACACCCACTATATGACATGCCCACTATACAACACAGCCACTATTAAACACAGCCACTATATACGACACACCCACTATTCAACATGTCCACTATATGACCCGTCTATGGGTTGCAAGCCACAGTTAGATGACATTTTTGATGTTTTAAGAGTTCAGAAAGTGAAATGGACAGATGGTCATCTTCACCTCATCCTCCTCCTCACCTGAAGGAGTCAACCTGGGCGTGGTGGCTGTTGTCGTGGGTGTAGCAGACCCGATGTGCGGCCACGTCCAGCTGGGTAAAGCTGTTCAGTGGGATCCTCAGCTGCTGGACCGTGTGGACCAGACGTGGCGTGGGGACCAACAACCACACCCCCACCCACCCCGTACCACCAATCCACCCTCCCTAAAAAAAAAAAATTTCTTCTCTTAAAAATATAATTTTCTCCCCCCCCCCAAACTCCATACTTCAAACAGAGAAAAGATAAAAAATCAACCCCACCCCCCCCCCCCCCCCCCCCCCCTACGCCTCACCCGGAGGGTGTAGCCTGTGCTCGGGGGTTGGTGGACCACACGAGACGCGACCACGTCCAGCTGGGTAAAGCTGTTAAGAGTGAAAACCACCCCCGGCGGAAAGACAGGGACAAAACACCGGCGCGGCGGCACCGAGACCGTGTAGACCAGCTGCTCCGGTTGGCCCGTCGAGTCCGATGTCAGCAGGATGTCCGTGTTCAGGACCACGCGCTGCCCCTCCTGCAGGTGCACTGCCTTGCTCACCAGCACAATGTCACCTGGGGGGAGTCAGAGGAGTGGGAGAGGTTTGTGTTTCTGCAGGAGGTGACCGAGGACCGAGGTCCAGCCAGAGAGACAAGGTGACACCCAAAACCAGTCCAGAACCGGTCACAGATAACACCCAGAACCAGTCCCATGACCTCAGCTACAGTTGTGTGAAAGTTTCTTCTTCCTGATTTCTTACTTTTTTGCATGTTTGTCACTCTTAAATGTTTCAGATCATCAAACAAATTTTAATGTGAAAGATAACACAAGTAACAACAGAAAATGCAGTTTTTAAATGAGGATTTTTATTTGTAACGGAGGAATAATCCAAACCTCCATGGTCCTCCCCCCCCCCTCCCCTTCCCCCCTCCCTTTTTCCCTCCCCCCCCCCCCCCCCCCTTTCTGTTTACTTGTGTTATCTTTGTCTAATATTTAAATTTGTTTGATGATCTGAAACATTTAAATGTGACAAACATGCAAAAAAAATAAGAAATCAGGAAGAAGAAACACTTTTTCACACAGATGTATGTTTATAACAACGTTGCTAGGAAACTCTACGGAGCGTGAGCTTTAACTTTTATCCATTCTTAATCCATGACTATAAATCCGCCTTACCAGTCCTAAATGTGAAAAACCACATCCAAAACCAGGTCTACCAGAGAACCAGCTGTTCCAGGATGAGCCACCACCCCTCCCTCAGCTTTACTGCCCTGCTCAGCAGCACGATGTCACCTGGAAGCAGAAGTGTCAGAGTTCTGGGGAGCAGGACCCAGAGGAGGAGATCTGTCCACAGCTGGCCCCCCCTCATTAATGATTCAGGATCTGAGGAGGCCCAACACTTCTCGCCTCGGCTCCAGCAGGATGTGTGGGCCCTGAGCCAGAAGGGCCGGGGCCCCGCAGCACCGTGTTCACCCGACCGGTAAACCGGCAGGAAGGAGGCGCTCAATAATGCATGACCAGAGGGGGGTTCAGCATGTGCTGGTCCAGGACTTCCCGGGTCCTGGTTCCAGTCCTGGTTCTGACAGGTCTGACCTGAGTCCTGGTTCCAGTCCTGCTTCTGACAGGTCTGACCTGAGTCCTGGTTCCAGTCCTGGTTCCAGTCCTGGTTCTGACAGGTCTGACCTGAGTCCTGGTTTCAGTCCTGGTTCCAGTCCTGGTTCTGACGGGTCTGACCTGAGTTCTGGTTCCAGTCCTGGTTCCAGTCCTGGTTCTGACAGGTCTGACCTGAGTCCTGGTTTCAGTCCTGGTTCTGACAGGTCTGACCTGAGTCCTGGTTTCAGTCCTGGTTCTGACAGGTCTGACCTGAGTCCTGGTTTCAGTCCTGGTTCTGACAGGTCTGACCTGAGTCCTGGTTTCAGTCCTGGTTCTGACAGGTCTGACCTGAGTCCTGGTTCCAGTCCTGGTTCTGACAGGTCTGACCTGAGTCCTGGTTTCAGTTCTGGTTCTGACAGGTCTGACCTGAGTCCTGGTTTCAGTTCTGGTTCCAGTTCTGGTTTCAGTCCTGGTTTTAGTCCTGGTTCTGACAGGTCTGACCTGAGTCCTGGTTTTTCTCAGTTCTGTTGGTTCCAGTTCTGGTTTCAGTCCTGGTTTTTAGTCCTGGTTCTGACAGGTCTGACCTGAGTCCTGGTTCCAGTTCTGGTTCTGACAGGTCTGACCCTGAGTCCTGGTTCCAGTCCTGCTTCTGACAGGTCTGACCTGAGTCCTGGTTCCAGTCCTGGTTCTGACAGGTCTGACCTGAGTCCTCGTTCTCAGTCCTGGTTCCAGTCCTGGTTCTGACAGGTCTGACCTGAGTCCTGGTTCCAGTCCTGGTTCCAGTCCTGGTTCTGACAGGTCTGACCTGAGTCCTGGTTTCAGTTCTGGTTCCAGTTCTGGTTTCAGTCCTGGTTTTAGTCCTGGTTCTGACAGGTCTGACCTGAGTCCTGGTTCCAGTTCTGGTTCTGACAGGTCTGACCTGAGTCCTGGTTCCAGTCCTGCTTCTGACAGGTCTGACCTGAGTCCTGGTTCCAGTCCTGGTTCTGACAGGTCTGACCTGAGTCCCCCCTCTTCTTTCAGTCCTGGTTCCAGTCCTGGTTCTGACAGGTCTGACCTGAGTCCTGGTTTCAGTTCTGGTTCCAGTTCTGGTTTCAGTCCTGGTTTTAGTCCTGGTTCTGACAGGTCAGACCTGAGTCCTGGTTCTCAGTCCTGGTTCCAGTCCTGGTTCTGAGAGGTCTGACCTGAGTCCTGGTTCCAGTCCTGGTTCTCAGTCCTGGTTCTGACAGGTCAGACCTGAGTCCTGGTTCTCAGTCCTGGTTCCAGTCCTGGTTCTGACAGGTCAGACCTGAGTCCTGGTTCTCAGTCCTGGTTCCAGCTCCTGACCTGACAGGTTCCAGTCCTGGTTCTCCAGTCCTGGTTCTCAGTCCTGGTTCCAGTCCTGGTTCTGAGAGGTCTGACCTGAGTCCTGGTTCCAGTCCTGGTTCTCAGTCCTGGTTCCAGTCCTGGTTCTGACCTTTGTGGACGGTGTGGACGGAGATGAAGAAGGTCTGAGCCGGACTCTGGTGGTCCACGTCGCTGAGGGTGAAGCGGAAGCTGTCGTGACCCCTGAAGCCGGCGGCGCTGGTGGCAGCGTGTCGGTACCAGACCCGGTTCATGTCCACGTCCTCCTGAGTGAAGTTCTGACCGGCCGACAGGTCCGCCCAGCCCGGCGCCACCTGCAGATGGTTCAGGTGTGACATCATCAGGTGTGACATCACAGCAACCAGCTGATCCGGTTCCGGAACATTCCCGGTCAGTCCTCACCTTCAGCTGCAGGGTCCCGAACCGCGGGGCGGCGTTGAGGACGTAGTAGACCTGGTCTGGGGGCGAGTCCAGGTCCTCGGCTTCCAGGACCACGCTGGAGATCACCCTGCGCTCACCAGAGACCAGGTCCAGCCCGCCGTTCCTGAAACACCAACGAAGAAGAAACTGCAACACAGGATCGTCTCAAACTGCAGCTTAGCTGTTCAGAACCAGACGGAACCAGAACCTCTTCACCAGTACCGTTGCAGAATCATAGCAGAACCATAATAGAACCATAGCAGAATCATAGCAGAACTGGAGCAGAATCATAGCAGAACCGTAGCAGAACAATAACAGAACCGTAGCAGAACAATAGCAGAACCATAGCAGAACCATAGCAGAACAATAGCAGAACCGTAGCAGAACCATAGCAGAACCGTAGCAGAACTGTTGCAGAACCGTAGCAGAGTCATAGCAGAACCGTTGCAGAACAATAGCAGAACCGCAGCAGAATCAAAGCAGAACCGTAGCAGAACCGGAGCAGAATCGGAGCAGAACCGTCGCACACACACAAGCAGAAGAGCAGAACCTAGCAGAGTCATAGATCACCATGGTAACCAGAGCTGGACATCTCCTGTCCAGCAGATGTTCCACCCTTCATCCTTCAATCCGTCTGTCCATCTGTCCGTCCACCACCCAGATCATAACCCAAATCAAACCGTCCATTTGTAGAACCATCCATAAAAAACCGAACGCCCCAAAAAAAACCTGTCCATCTGTCCGTCCATCCATCTATCTGTCCTTCCGTCCGTCCATCCATTCATCCATCCATCCGTCTGTCCATCTGTATGTCCGTCTGTCCATCCATCCACCCATCCATTCATCCATTCATCCATCCGTCCATCCATCCATCCATCTATCTGTCCTTCCGTCCGTCTGTCCATCCATCCATCCATCCCCAACCACATCCATCAGCTCATCCAGGGGTCCCGAGGCGTTCCCAGACCAGCCAGGAGACGTAGTCCCCCCAGCGTGTCCTGGGTCTCCCCCGGGGTCTGGTGCGGGATGAGACGTAGTCCCCCCAGCGTGTCCTGGGTCTCCCCCGGGGTCTGGTCCCGGTGGGACGTAGTCCCCCCAGCGTGTCCTGGGTCTCCCCCGGGGTCTGGTCCGGGATGGGATGTAGTCCCTCCAGTGTGTCCTGGATCTTACTTGGGGGCTTGTCCGGGATGGGACATAGTCCCTCCAGCGTGTCCTGGGTCTCCCCCGGGGTCTGGTCCCGGTGGGACGTGCCTGGATCACCAGGGAGGCGTCCTAACCAGATGCCCGAGCCTCCTCATCTGGCTCCTCTCTATACGGAGGAGCAGCGGCTCTACTTTGAGCCCCCCCCCTGATGACCGAGCTCCTCACCATCTCTGAGGGAGAGCCCGGCCCCCCTGACACATGAGGACATGATGGACACAACTGGACCAAAGTCGTCTTCCTGAGGAGGACGGAATAAGAAGTGTAGAGGTGAAGAAGAGGAAGATGAAGGAGAGAATAAAAGAATGATGAGAATAAGATGGAGGGAGGAGAGAAGAGAGGAAGCAGGAAGTTGGTGCACGCAGGTTTTTCCAGCGGGACGGTACAGATCTGAGGTGGGGGTGCTGGATGTGGGGGGGGGGACATCAGGAACCGTCTGGCTGCTTCTTCACTCGGAAGTAAAATCCACGCAGGACAGAAGCCGGCACGTCCGTCCTGCAGGACCGGCAACAACAAGGAGGACGGCATCTGCCAAGTCTGCGTGTTCCTTCTGCCTCGCCGGCCTTTACAGAACCAGCCCGGCCCGCCGAGCCCAGCCGCCCCGGTCTGGGAGGGGGAGGGGAGCCGGGAGGACACCAGTCCCCCGGTCTGGGACGGGGGAGGGGAGCCGGGAGGACACCAGGCAAGAATGCAAATCCCACATCGCTGCTTCAGATGAAAATATTATATGAGGGGGGGGTGGGCTGTCACCCACTCAGGCAGAGCAACCAGCCACATGCCCCCCCCCCCTACCTAGACCCGTCCCGTCAGGACCATCTGTAGCAGACCGGCCGTCCTGCAGGTTGACTCAGTTAACCAACAACCCGGTTAAACATTAAAGCCTGAACGTCTCAGAGTAAATTTACTAAAATAAAGTCGCACATTTGCAAGAATAAAACCGAAATTTACAAGAATAAAGCGTTATTTACTAAAATAATGGTGTAAATTTCCAAGAACATTTGTAAATTTGTAAGAATAAAGTTATTTACAAGAATAAAGTCATACATTTATGAGAATTAAGTTTTAAATTTAAAAGGATAAGTTGTTATTTTTTTAAAGTCGCAAATTTACAAGAATAAAGCTGTAAATTTCTAAGAATTAAATCGTTATTTACATGAAAAATACTGTAAATTTACAAGAAAAAAATTATTTATAAAAATAATGTCATAAATTTGCTAGAACAAAGTAAAAAATTTACCAGAATAAAACTATGTACAAAAATAAAGTCGTAAATTTACAAGATTAAAGTTGTTATTGACAAAAATTAAGTTGTAAATTAACGAGAATAACGTAATTATTTACAAAAATAAAGTAGTAAATTTACAAGAATAAAGACGTTATTAACAAGAATAAAGAAGTTATTTCCGAGAATAATGTTATGAATTTACAAGAATAAAGTCGTTATTTACAAATATAAAGGTGTAAATTTATGATAATGAAGTTGTACATTTACAAGAATAAAGTCGTAAATTTACAGGAATAATGTTGCAAACTTACAAGAATAGATTTGTTATTTATAACAATCGAGTAAGATAATAATAATAATAATAATTAAATAATTAGGAATAAAGTTTAACATTTATGTCAATAAAGTTGTAAATTTACAAGAAAAATCCGTTATTTACAAAAATAAAGTTTTTATTTACAAAAATAAAGTTATTTACAAGAATAAAGCTTTAAATTCATGAGAATAACGCTGGAACCGGTGAACTGGAGGGTTATCCATGGATGCATCAGCGGGGAGTTCAGAGGGGTTTTCTGCTCCTTTATTTAACTCAGACCTGTTTGTTCCTGTTAGATAAACATGTAAACAAGATAATAAACAACCCTTTGATGAAGTCTGACTTTCCGTTTGTACTGTTTTTATCTGCAGCTCTGATCCTGACGGATGGAAGCGAGTTCCAGACGCTGACGTTAGAAGGTGAAGATGAATTTAATGAGATGAGTAAACGGCGGCTGTCACCCTGACCTCTGACCCCCCCCCCCCCCCCCCCCCCGCCAGATTCCCACCGACGTCGTGTTAACCAGATTAAGCAGCTTTAAACAGCAGCTCTCGCTGATCACATCTGTCCGCGTGAGGACGGTCGCGGCTTCAAAGGTCCGTTTCAGGACGGTTTTAGGTTTCAGGACTGGAGCTTCGGGGATGTGGTGTCAGCGAGGGTCCTCAGAAAGACAGAAATGTGTGTGTGTGTGTGTGCGCGTGCGTGTGTGCGCGTGCATGCGTGTGCGCGTGCATGGTGTGCGCGTGCATGCGTGTACGTGTACTTGAGCAGCCGTGGCTTGTTGTCGTTGACCGGCAGCACGGTGACCCGAGCCGTCCCCTCTGCTGTGTGGACGCCATCTGTCAGCCGCAGCGCCACGGCGTCCTCCAGGGTTTCTGTGTCATCGTGCATGTACAGGATCCTCATGCCTGCAGAGGGGGGAGGGGGGGTGAGGAGGAGGAGGAGGGGCAGGTGACACGGAGGACAGGCAGGAGAAAAAAAAAGAAGGGGGGCAGCACAAAAACTGTAAACAAGACTAGAACCAAGACGAGCTGAATTTTAGTTCTCCTTCATCCGAACGTGGAGGTGAAACCTGCAGGTCCAGACCCGGTTCTAACTCAGTTCTGGGAGGTCCAGTCCCAATAAACAGCCCTGCAACGAGGCGAGAGCCAATCAGGATGGACGGAGGACACGTTCAGAAGTTTTGCATCCATAATCCAGAAACAAAACTGGTTCTGGACCCCACTGACGGACCACAAAGTCATTGTTTACTAAAATAAAGTCATTATTTGCGAAAATAAAGCTGCAAATGAATGAAAATAAAGCTGTTCTTTATTTTTTTAAAAATAGTCGTAAATTTAAAAAAATAAATTTTGAAATATATTTACAAAAATAACGTGCAAAGAGCCCTGAATCGTGTCTCTACGAGATGATGATTTGCAAGATATTGCTCTTAATTACTTAAATTAAACGGGAATGTGTCAGAGCATCATGGTAAATATAAAAGCTCCGATAGTTTCAGGTGGAACATTTGCTCATGTTTGGGTGGCGTTTAAAAACAGAGACAGACAAAAACGTCCCGTCTCAGTGTTTCCATTCAACATACAGCTGTGTGAAAAAGTGCCTCCTTCCTGTTTTTAAGTTTGCATGTTTGTCACACTAAATGTTTCACATTAATAAAAAAACACAAGTAAACACAAAATGCAGTTTTTAAATGAAGGTTTTTATTAGTAAGGGGGAAAATCCAACCCTCCATGTCCCTGTGTGAAAAAGTGATCTTCCCCTAAACCTAATAACTGGTTGTTCCACCTTAGCAGCAACAACTGCATCAAGCGTTTGTGATAACTGGCAGTGAGTCTTCTACAGCGCTGTGGAGGAATTTTGTTCCACTCATCTTTGCAGAATTGTTGTAATTCAGCCACATTGGAGGCTTTTCCAGCATGAACCGCCTTTTTAAGGTCATGCCACAGCATCTCAATGGGATTCAGGTGGGGGCTTTGACTAGGCCACTCCAAAGTCTTCATTTTGTTGTTCTTAAGCCATTCAGAGGTGGACTTGCTGGTGTGTTCTGGATCATTGTTCTGCTGCAGAACCCAAGTGCGCTTCAGCTTGAGGTCACCAACAGATGGCCGGACGTTCTCCTTCAGGATTTTTGGTAGAAGCAGAATTCATGGTTCCATTTACCACAGCAAGTCTTCCAGGTCCTGAAGCAGCAAAACAGCCCCAGACCATCACACTACCACCACCATGTTTTACTGTTGCTATGATGTTCCTTTTCTGAAATGCCGTGTTACTTTTACGCCAGATGTAATGGGACCTCCACCTTCCAGAAAGTTCCACTTTTGTCTCGTCAGTCCACAGAGTATTTTCCCAAAAGTCTTGGGGATCATCAAGATGCTTTCTGGCTAAACTGAGACGAGCCTTTATGTTCTTTTTGCTCAGCAGTGGTTTTGGTCTTGGAACTCTGCCATGCAGCCATTTTTGCCCCCCAGTCTCTTTCTGATGGGGGAGTCATGAACACTGACCTTCATTGAGGCAAGTGAGGCCTGCAGTTCTTGGATGTTGTTCTGGGGTCTTTTGTGACCTCTTGGATGAGTCGTCGCTGTGCTCTTGGGGTCATTTTGGTCGGCCGGCCCCTCCTGGGAAGGTTCACCACTGTTCCATGTTTTCACCATTTGTGGATAATGGTTCTCACTGTGGTTCTCTGGAGTCCCAAAGCTTTAGAAATGGCTTTGGAACCTTTTCCAGACTGATAGATCTCAATGACTTTGTTTCTCATTTGTTCCTGAATTTCTTTGGATGGCAGCATGATGTCTAGCTTTGGAGGATCTTTTGGTCTACTTCACTTTGTCAGGCAGGTCCTATTTAAGGGATTTCTGATGGAGAACAGGTGTGGCAGTAATCAGGCCTGGATGTGGATAGAGAAACTGAACTCAGCTTTCCAAAGATGATAAACCACAGTTACTTTATGGTTTACGGGGGCAATTATTTTTTCACCAGCCAGGAGGTTTGGTTATCCTCCGTACAAATAACCCATTAACTCTCTGTTGTTACTTGTGTTATCTTTCACTCACATTAAAATTTGTTTGAGGATCTGAAACATTTAAGTGACAAACATGCAAAAAAGTAAGAAATTAGGAAGGAGGCAAAAACGTTTTCACTCAGCTGCATGAACGATTGTCCAAAGTAAGACTTGGGCTCAATTCCAATTCCTGTTTTCATCCCTATCCCTACCCCTCTGTCCTAACAGGACTGAGACATCCCTACCCTACCCCTCTGTCCTAACAGGACTGAGACACCCCTACCCTACCCCTCTGTCCTAACAGGACTGAGACATCCCTACCCTATCCTCTCTGTCCTAACAGGACTGAGACACCCCTACCCTACCCCTCTGTCCTAACAGGACTGAGACATCCCTACCCTACCCCTCTGTCCTAACAGGACTGAGATGCCCCTACCCTACCCCTCTGTCCTAACAGGACTGAGATGCCCCTACCCTACCCCTCTGTCCTAACAGGACTGAGATGCCCCTACCCTACCCCTCTGTCCTAACAGGACTGAGATGCCCCTACCTCTACATGTGAACGTGCAAAACGGAGGGTTAAGGGGTAGAACTGAGATTGAGCCATAACCTGAGACTAGATGAAACTCTGGCCAGTTATTATGGGAGTGGTGGACTGTGTTTCAGCTCTGAAGTGTTCCTCTACATGCTCGTCTGTATATCGTAACACCATCATCACATCACAATGGACGTTCTTTTACACCAGTGGTTCCCAACCTGTTTGAGCCACGACCCCTAAAACAACATACATTAGGGTCATAGGAACCATGGGAACCTTTGTTGTAGACAACCATGCATTGAAAATCAGAGATGATTTCTGTCTTGTGTTGAGCTTTGACTGCATCGGGGAAGGTCCGTCCTTCACGGCCTACCTTGGCGAAGCTCCTGCAGGGTGAAGGAGGAAACCCGGAGGCTCCTCTGGAGCAGCTCGGCCCCCATCTCCTCGTAGCGCCTCATATCTGCTCCGTAGATGCCGTTGATCAGGCTGCCGTGAGCCGGTGGACGCTCCACCGTAAAGGTGAGCAGGTCTGGAGGGGCATCCAGGTCAAAGCCGTCCAGGATGGGCGGAGTCAGCTCCCTGATCCCGCCCTCCTTCACCTGCAGGACGACAGAGTCACAGAATCAACGAGCCAGAGTTTAAACTGCGGACGGACGGACGGACGAACGGATGATGGATGGATGGATGGATGGATGGATGGATTATGGATGGATGGATTAATTGATTATGGATTATGGATGGATTAATTGATTATGGTCGCGACCTGTCCAGGGTGTACCCCGCCTCTCGCCTGATAATAGCTGGGATAGGCTCCAGCAACCCCCGCGACCCTGAACTGGATAAGCGGTACAGAAAATGACTGACTGATGACTGACTAATTGATTATGGATTATGGATGGATGGATGGATTGATTATGGATGGATAATGGATGGATTATGGATGGATGGATGGATGGATGAATGGATGGATGGATGGATTGATTATGGATGGATGGATGGATGGATGGATGGATGGATGGATGGATTGATTATGGATGGATGGATGGATGGATGATGGATTGATTGATTGATTGATTATGGATGGATGGATGGATTGATTATGGATGGATGGATGGATGGATGGATGGATGGATTGATTATGGATGGATGGATGGATTGATTATGGATGGATGGATTATGGATGGATGGATGGATTGATTATGGATGGATGGATTGATCATGGATGGATTGATTATGGATGAATGGATTGATTGATTATGGATTATGGATGGATGGATTGATTAATTGATTAAAGATGGATGGATGGATTGATTATGGATGGATGGATAGATTGATTATGGATGGATGGATTGATTGATTATGGATGGATGGATGGATGGATTGATGATGGACGGATGGATAGATTGATTATGGATAGATGGATGGATGGATGGATGGATGGATCGCTTTTAACCATGGTAAACATGTAAGTGATGTTTAACACGTGTAAAATGGGGTATGACCCCAGAACGGAGGACGTACGGAGAAGTTGGCGAACAGCAGGGAAGGCATCTCGTCATTGGTCGGGTTGATGATGATGTAGAAAGGGACGGGGGCGGAGTGGTACAGGCCGTCACTCACACTGATGGACAGCTGATCCACAGTTGGCTCCACCCCCTCGTGCTCTGATTGGACATAGTTGATGAAGCCTGATGCCAGGTGGACGAGGCTAAAGGATTCTGGGAAGAGAAAGTCCTGGATTAGGTGACAGAGAACGCCATCATGGACCAACGTGGACCAACATCGAACACTGTGGACCACCGTGGACCAGTGTGGACCAATGTGCAAAAACATGCAACATGGACCAACGTGGACTAATGTGGACCAACATGGACCACAGTGGACCACCGTGGACCAACATGGACCATCTGTGGACCAACGTGGGCCAGTGTGGACCAATGTGCAAAAACATGCAACGTGGACCAATGTGAACCACCGTGGACTAATGTGGACCAACATGGACCACAGTGGACCACCGTGGACCACTGTAGACCAACATGGACCAACATGGACCATCTGTGGACCAACGTGGAGCACTATGGACCACCATGGAGATCGGATCACTGACCCACTGCCACTCCCGCGCTGCTCTTCTCAGAGCCAGGCAGCGGCAGAGTGTTCTCCAGGAAGCCGTGAAGAGGGGGGGTCTCCAGGTGAAAGGTCAGCTGAGTGGGGGGGCTGTCTGGGTCCACGGCCCCCAGAACCCCCCCACACAGACATGCCGAGGAGCCTTCGTCCACCACCAGCATGGATTCACCTGGGCAGAGCAGAAGGTACTGATTAATACATCCATCCATCCATCCATCCATTCATCTGTTCATCCATCCATCCATCCATCTGTTCATCCATCCATCTGTTCATCCATCCATCCATCCATCCATCTGTTCATCCATCCATTCATTGTTCATCCATCCATCCAACCATCCATCCATCCATCTGTTCATCCATCCATCCATCCATCCATCCATCCATCCATCCATCCATCTGTTCATCCATCCATCCATCCATCCATCTGTTCATCCATTCATCCGTTCATCCATCCATCTGTTCATCCATCCATCCATCCATCCATCTGTTCATCCATCCATTCATTGTTCATCCATCCATCCATCCATCCAACCATCCATCCATCCATCTGTTCATCCATCCATCCATCCATCTGTTCATCCATCCATCCATCCAACCATCCATCCATCCATCTGTTCATCCATCCATCCATCCATCCATCCATCCATCTGTTCATCCATCCATCCGTTCATCCATCCATCTGTTCATCCATCCATCCATCCATCTGTTCATCCATCCATTCATTGTTCATCCATCCATCCATCCATCCAACCATCCATCCATCCATCTGTTCATCCATCCATTCATTGTTCATCCATCCATCCATCCATCCAACCATCCATCCATCCATCTGTTCATCCATCCATCCATCCATCTGTTCATCCATTCATCCATCCAACCATCCATCCATCCATCTGTTCATCCATCCATCCATCCATCTGTTCATCCATCCATCCGTTCATCCATCCATCTGTTCATCCATCCATCCATCCATCCATCTATCCGTTCATTCATCCAGCTACTGATGGAAGCCTGATGATTGTGATGGTGTTGATGATGATGATGATGATGGTGATGATGATGGTGATGATGATGATGATGGTGATGATGATGATGATGAAGATGATGATGATGATGATGATGATGATGGTGATGATGATGATCCTCCTTCTTGGCATCATGGAGGTGTTGTGTGTGAAACTGTGTTCAGCAGTAATGAGGAACCGTCCTGGATCAGGCTGATAAACCACCGTCCTCCTGACGAGGGACGAAGGTGAACCTGGACTAATGTTCTACACCGCTGCTGTATTCACTGCTAATTAATTACAGCCCCCCCCCCCCCCCCCACACACACACACACACACACACACACACACTCTCTGAGCGCCTGGCGGGCGGATGAATGGATGGAGAGATGTGCTGGCAGGATTAGCATCCATCATCTCGCTGCCGTTAGCGCCTGCTAATCCCGCTAGCGAGGCCGCTACGACCGTGCTATTGTTCAGGACGACACGCTGTCTTCTTCTATTGTTTTATTAAAAACACTCATTGTCTGCTGTCCACACACACACACATACACACACCAGAGATCATCAGCTGCTCTGTGCGTGTGTAACACCAGCAAACACAACGTTAGCTGGCCTGTACCATGACAATGGTGTTAGGTTACCCACAATGCACCACACAAACAAACAGACGTCCCTCGGACTGAAATGTCTCCGTTTGCTCCGTTTGACTTGTCTGATCTCAGAACGTCCTGATGTTGGAGGAGCTGCGATGCAGGTCATGCTCAGACCTAAAACCTGGTCCTGGTGGGATCCTGGTGGTCTCTGCTGGAGCTCCGGTCTCCGGATGACCACCTTCCAGAAGCTTCTCAGTTCTCGTGATTCCCATCAGTTCTGGAGCAGAAGTGTAGAACTGCTTCCCGTTGCTCTGACGAGGTTTTACCTCTTCTCTGCGTCGTTCTGCGCGTTTGTATCTGATGATACTTAAAGGAGAACTTTCTTTTTTTCCAACCTGGATCTTATTTACAGGAGTTTATACGAAGGACTCAAAGTGACGCAGAAACTTTACTCACCAGTAAAGTTTCTGTTTGCAGCAAACAGAAACTTTACTGGTGAGTAACTTACTGGTGGGCTGCAAACAGCCCACCAGTAAAAGTTACTCACCAGTAAAGTTTCTGCGTCACTTGAGTCCTTCGGAAGATATTTCGCTGAGTCATCGTTCAGCATACATCCATGTAACGGGAGAGACGGGGCAGCCTCTCTATCAGACATTATCTGCAGTAAAGCTTGATGACGTGCCTAACTTTGTGCGGCTGAAAACACACAAGCATCTGAAAGCGTCTCCTTTCTTGGCAGTCCCCAGTTGTTCCACTGGAAACGGGGGGGTACAGACCCGATTTTAGATGTATGTGTGTTTTAAGACGCACAAAGTTAAGCACGTCGGTAAACGCTAGCTGGCTAATGCTAGCATGCCGGTGTTGTGCCCCACCGGCTGCAAACAAACATGCTACGATGTTTTATTCTAAAGTTCGGCCCTTCACTCTGAGAATCGCTTTGATCCACTTCTTCCTTAATATCACTTCAGTCTGGAATCCGTGAAAATTTCAGTAGGGTTGGCGTTTATTCACGTTATCTACGAAGTAAAGCAGGGACATTGAACTGGACCGGAAGTGGGCCGTCTAACTGTTTCAAACCGGAAGTTCGGAACAGGGAAGTGTGATAATCCCATATTACGAAACTCTGAACTCACAGGACAATAGTACTCATTCGTTCATTCTACCTAAAGTATTGATGAAATGAAGGAGTTTAACTGCAGATAATGTCTGATAGAGAGGCTGCCCCGTCTCGGGGACGCGGATGCAGCATCAGTGACGTCACATCCACCGGACAGCGCGGGAAATTCACCACCGTTATGCAGCACTCAGACTGTTCAAGCCAACGGAGAGAATCAGGACTGGAATCAGGGACAGAACCAAAACCAGGACCAGGACCAGGCCTGTTTAAGCCAACGGAGAGAATCAGGACCGGGATCAGGGACAGAACCAGAACCAGGACCAGGACCAGGCCTGTTCAAGCCAACGATACCGGACGGGACAGAACCAGAACCAGGACCACCAGGACCAGGCCTGTTCAAGCCAACGGAGAGAATCAGGACAGGGATCAGGGACAGAACCAGAACCAGGACCAGGACCAGGACCAGGCCTGTTCAAGCCAACGGAGAGAATCAGGACAGGGATCAGGGACAGAACCAGAACCAGGACCAGGACCAGGACCAGGCCTGTTCAAGCCACCGGAGAGAACCAGGACCAGGATCAGGGACAGAACCAGGACTAGGACCAGGCCTGTTCAAGCCAACGGAGAGAGGGGGTGGAAACGCTTCATCACCCATTAGGATTAAAAGTCATCCCAGTCTGGTGAGGAAGCAGCTGGGAAGATGAAGGAAAAACCAGCTGGACCGAAGCAGCACGCACGAAGCTCGTGTCCAGGTTCCATGTTTCCACAGGGACCGTGGGCGTGGAGGTGGTCAGACATGATTCCCGACGTTCCCAAAGATTCCCGGCTCGACTTCAGAGTCGGCCAAAGCTGGAAGTTCCAGACGGAGACGTTCGTGTCGGTAATCCCGGCACTGAGCCCAGGATCCACCACAGTCCCAGCTCAGAGTCCCAGCTGCTCCCCACTGATAACCTCCCCAATCCTGATTCCTGGCTGTGAGTCCAGGATGCCCGTCCCGGGGGGGAGGGAGGGAGGAGGGGCGGGGGGGATCCGCTCCCCGTCCCAGGAGAGGGAGGGACAGAGAGAGAGAAGCAGGCAGGGTTTTCAGGGCATCTGTGAATACATCAAACATTCCAGGTGGAATCTGGATTGAAACACTGGACTCAGTTTCTCTTTCTCTGGGTCTGGGTCTGGGGGTCTGGTGGAATGGTGGGGGTCTGGGGTCTTTTCATAAGCCAAAATGTAATCAAATGGAAGAAACCTTCACGCAGAATTTTGCAAATCCATCCTCCATGTTCGAAGGAAGACACAGAACCATGCAGACCAGAATCAGGACCAGAACCAGGACCAGAATCAGGTTTAGAATCAGGGCCAGAATCAGGGTCAGAATCATGACCAGAATCAGGGCCAGAACCAGGACCAGAATCAGGGTCAGAATCAGGACCAGAATCAGGGCCAGAATCAGGGTCAGAACCAGGACCAGAATCAGGGCCAGAACCAGAACCAGAATCAGGGCCAGAATCAGGACCAGACAGAGGAGAGATGCCACAAATCCTTCACCAGGTTTCTTTTACTTTAAGATGAGCAGTCAGACGTTTGTCCGAACTTCTGTTGTCCGTGTCCGTACGTCCGTCTCGCCTTCATCTACAGGTCTCAGTCTGTTTCTGGTGCGTTTGTGATTGTTGGTCATCAGAACATCGAGTAGTTTCTGCTCTCTGCTCTTAGGTTTCTCGTGCAAACAAACAAAAGAAAGAAAGAGACAGACAGACGGACCAGCGGTGAAGGCTGAACTGCCTCCATCTGCAGAGATCCGTACCCAGGGTGATGGCAGGAACTTTGTTGTTGACAGGAAGTATAGTCACGTTGAGGTCGTAAACAGGAAGTGTGCTGTGGAGAGGAACCGGTGGAGGCGGAGCATCTCCATGACAACAGCGGTCCGTCTCCCCGGCTTCGCCATCAGAGATGATGAGGGTGACGGTGTCGAAGACCGGATCAGGACCGATCTCCTCACCTGAACACAAAGAGTGATGCGTTCAAAGACCTCAGGTGAAGTTAGTTTTCAGGCTTTCAGACTATTTCTATCTGAGTTGTCTGAGACATCAGGGTCAGAATCAGGATCAATAACAAAATCAGGGTTAGAATCGGGATCCAGATCAGAATCACAGTCAGAATCAGGACAAGGATCAAAATCAGGGTCAGAATCAGAATTCAGATCAAAATCAGGGTCAGAATCAGGGTTAAGACCAAAATCAGGGTCAGAATCAGGGTTAAGACCAAAATCAGGGTCAGAATCAGAATCCAGATCAAAATCAGGGTCAGAATCAGGATCAATAAAAAAATCAGGGTTAGAATCAGGATCAAGACCAGAATCACGGTCAGAATCAGGACAAGGATCAAAATCAGGTCAGAATCAGAATTCAGATCAAAATCAGGGTCAGTATCAAGATCAGTGACAAGATCAGGGTTAGAATCAGGATCAAGATCAGAATCACGGTCAGAATCAGAACAAGGATCAAAATCAGGGGTCAGAATCAGAATTCAGATCAAAATCAGGGTCAGAATCAGGGTTAAGATCAAAATCAGGGTCAGAATGAGATCCAGACAAAATCAGGGTCAGAATCAGGAAAGATCACAGGGCAGAATCAGAATCCAGATCAAAATCAGGGTCAGAATCAGGGATCAATAAAAAAATCAGGGTTAGAATCAGGATCAAGATCAGAATCACGGTCAGAATCAGGATAAGGATCAAAATCAGGTTTAGAATCAGAATTCAGATCAGAATCAGGGTCAGAATCAGGATTAAGATCAAAATCAGGGTCAGAATCAGGATAAGGGTTAAAATCAGGGCAGAATTAGGGATCCAGATCAAAATTAGAATCAGGATCAAGACAGAATCAGGGTCAGAATCAGGATAAGGGTTTAAATCGGGGGCAGAATTAGGATCCAGATCAAAATCAGGGTCAGAATCAAGATCAACATCAGCTTCAGAATCATGATCCAGATCAAAATCAGGGTCAGATTTAGGATTGGAATCAGGATTAAAATCAAAATCATGGTCAGGATCAGGGTGAAGATCAGAATCAGGATCAGAATCACGGTCAGAATCAGGCTCAGAATCAGAATTCAGATCAAAATCAGGGTCAGAATCAGGATTAAGATCAAAATCAGCGTAGAAATTAGGGTCATAATCAGGATCAAGATCAAAATCAGGGTCAGAATCAGGATTAGGGGTTTAAATCAGGGTCAGAATCAGGATCCAGATCAAAATCAGAATCAAGATCAAGATCAGAATCAGCCAAGGAATTAGGGGCAGAATTAGGATCAAAATCAGGGTCAGAATCAAGATCAACATCAGCTTCAGAATCATGATCATGATCCAGATCAAAATCAGGGTCAGATTTAGAGTCGGAATCAGGATTAAAAGCAAAATCAGGGTCAGAATCAGGGTCAAGATCAGAATCAGGATCAGAATCAGAATCAGACAAAATCAGGGTCAGAATCTAGGTCAGAATCAGAATCTGGATCATAATTAAGATTTGAATAAAGATTAGAATAAAGATCAGGATTAAGGTCATAATCAGGTGAAACCGGATCAAGATCAGAATTGGGATCAGAATCAGGATCAGTAACAAAATAAGTCAAACTGCTGAATAAAGGAATAAGAAATAAAGAGATTCTGATGAAGCGTCCACCACATGCAGAGACACTTAAATTATGGGATGTAAAACCGGCTTGTTGTTCATCTGTTCAGCAGAGCGACTGCGGGGGGAACAAACGCACCACACACTCCGTCAGGATCACCTGCCGTTTTTCCCAGGCGCCCTGAACGCCGCGTGGACTCACCTGAGTGGACGTAGTAGACATGTCCCTGCAGCAGGTCCTGCTGGGAGAACTTGTCCACGGTCAGGCCGGTTCTCTGCAGCGCCCCCCTGCCGGGCTTCCGGGCCAACATGTAGGTGAGTCTGGCATCGTCGCTGTCCCGGTCCGTGGCCGACAGGTAGTCCACCGTCACCTGGACCCGCCCCCCCTCCTCGCAGCTCAGCTCGGCCCGCAGACCCTCCCCCAGCTGGGGGGGCTCATCATTCATCGGCAGGACCTGCGGACAGACGCGCAGGTGTCAACAACTGCTCGGAGCCAGGTGAGGTGATGATGTCACCGCAGACTCACCTGGATCTGCAGCTCCACCTGCGCAGCGTTGAGGCCGTCCGTCACGCTCAGACCCACCTGGTCCTCTGTGGTCTCCGAGTCGTCATGGATGTACCTGCAGCACAGCACACGCTCAGTGGGAGGGGCCACAACACCTGGCACTCCTGCAGAGTGACCGGGTCACCGGCACCATGACTGGTTACCGTGGTTACCATGTGAGACCGGATCAGAACTTCCTGCTGGCTCTGAAACGCTCCAGAAGAACCTTTTAACAGGATGTGTGGTGGCTTGAAGTCAATCCTGAACCTTGTCTATCCTGCCCCAGTCTCCCCGGTCTCCCAGGACCCGGTCCTACATGTCCTGGTCTATCCTGCCCCAGTCTCCCTGGTCTCCCAGGACCCGGTCCTACATGTCCTGCGTCCCCACAGTCCTGCAGGTAACCAGTCTCCCCGGTCTCCCTGGACCCGGTCTCACCTGACCTGCCGTCCCCACAGGTCCTGCAGGGTGAACCGGTCTCCCCGGTCTCCCTGGACCCGGTCCTACATGTCCTGGTCAATCCTGCCCCAGTCTCCCCGGTCTCCCTGGACCCGGTCTCACCTGACCTGCCGTCCCCACAGGTCCTGCAGGGTGAACCGGTCTCCCTGGACCCGGTCTCACCTGACCCACCGTCCCCACAGGTCCTGCAGGGTGAACCGGTCTCCCCGGTCTCCCTGGACCCAGTCTCACCTGACCCACCGTCCCCTCAGGTCCTGCAGGGTGAACCGGTCTCCCCGGTCTCCCTGGACCCGGTCTCACCTGACCCGCCGTTCCCACAGGTCCTGCAGGGTGAACCGGTCTCCCTGGTCTCCCTGGACCCGGTCTCACCTGACCCGCCGTTCCCACAGGTCCTGCAGGGTGAACCGGTCTCCCTGGTCTCCCTGGACCCTGTCTCACCTGACCCGCCGTCCCCACAGGTCCTGCAGGGTTAACCGGTCTCCTGGTTTCCCTGGACCCGGTCTCACCTGACCCACCGTTCCCGCAGGTCCTGCAGGTTGAACCGGTCTCCCTGGTCTCCCTGGACCCAGTCTCACCTGACCCGCCGTTCCCGCAGGTCCTGCAGGGTGAACCGGTCTCCCCGCCGAAGCACTCGTCCCTGCAGCTCCAGCCGACCGTGACGCGGCTCTGTCCGTAGCTCCGCCCCCAACGCCTCGTCCCGACTGTCCTGATCCTGGACCAGCAGGTGCTCCTCCGTCACAGAGGCTCCGCCCCCCTCCTCCACCCGCAGCAGGTTGGTGAAGGCCTGATGGAAGACAGAGGATCCACAATGTCTGGACCACACCTGAACCTGAACCACCTGAACCTGAGGGTTGACCTCTGACCTCGGGGGCCTGGTTGTCCACGGGGGTGACGGTGATGTTGAAGACCAGACCAGAGACGGTGCCGCCATGTTGGTCGCTGACGGAGAAGATGAACTGCAGGAAAAGCGGCTCGGAGCCCACGTCCTCCATGGGGGGCATGAAGGCCACTTTCATGTGGTTGACTGCATGCTGGGGAGGCAAAGGACGAAGGACAGCATCATCCTCACCCGTCAGGAGCGTCCAGAAACGGACACAACACCCCCGACTGAACGGAAACATACACTATGTCCCGACGGAACAGAATCGTACACAACACCACTTCATCCGTCCAGACTATCCCACATCACAGACCCAGGATCTAAATCCTCCTTCAGATCCCCCCACCCCACCGTTCAGACCCGGGACCTGAATCATTCGGACCCAGAAACCAGACCAGGTTTGTGAGACACACCTGAGTGAAGGTCTTCAGCACCGGCACCATGTGGTCCTTCTTCATGGTCTTGGTGGTGTCGGTGTAGAACAGACGTCCTGCATCCATCAGTCTGGAACATAAGGAACTGATCTGAATCCAGGATCAAGGCCAGCATGCACCACATGGACTTGTCTCGGGTCTGGGCCCGGGTCCTATCCCGGGTCCGGGCCCGGTCCGGTCCGTACCCTGGATGCCGCGGGCTGAAGCAGGGCTGTGTGATGACGTAGGTCAGGTCTGCATCTGGGTTCTCCTGGTCTGTGAAGTGCAGGTGGGTCTGAGTGATGTGGACCACCTCCGTCTCCTTCACCGTCAGGGAGCGGACGGTCCCAGAGACCTCCACGGGCAGCTGGTCCTTCACCGGGAAGACCTGGACCACCACCGTCTGCAGACAGGGAGGACAGGAGGAGACGGAGACTTCCCTTAAGGCCGCCATCTTCATACCGGACCTGGAACGGGACCTGAAGGACCAGAGTTTGTCTGACTCACGTATGTCTGCGAGAGATTCGGAGGCTGGTGGCTGTCAGACAACGTGAAGTCGAAGGAGTCCTCGAACGCCTCGTCCCCCGAATGCTGGTAGAAGATCTGACCCTGAAGCAGGTCTCTCTGTAAGAAGCTGTCCACGGATGCTGCAGGAAAAAGAGATCAGGAAGTCCTCAGACACCCCTACGCCTCTGTCCTAACAGGACTGAGACACCCCTACCCCTCTGTCCTAACAGGTCTGAGACACCCCTTCCCCTCTGTCCTAACAGGACTGAGACATCCCTACCCCTCTGTCCTAACAGGTCTGAGACATCCCTACCCCTCTGTCCTAACAGGTCTGAGACACCCCTACCCCTCTGTCCTAACAGGACTGAGACACCCCTACCCCTCTGTCCTAACAGGACTGAGACACCCCTACCCCTCTGTCCTAACAGGACTGAGACACCCCTACCCCTCTGTCCTAACAGGACTGAGACACCCCTACCCCTCTGTCCTAACAGGACTGAGACACCCCTACCCCTCTGTCCTAACAGGTCTGAGACACCCCTACCCCTCTGTCCTAACAGGTCTGAGACACCCCTACCCCTCTGTCCTAACAGGTCTGAGACACCCCTACCCCTCTGTCCTAACAGGTCTGAGACACCCCTACCCCCTCTGTCCTAACAGGTCTGAGACACCCCTTCCCCTCTGTCCTAACAGGACTGGGACACCCCTACCCTTCTGTCCGAACAGGACTAAGACACCCCTACCCCTCTGTCCTAACAGGACTGAGACACCCCTACCCTTCTGTCCTAACAGGACTGAGACACCCCTACCCCTCTGTCCTAACAGGTCTGAGACACCCCTACCCCTCTGTCCTAACAGGACTGAGACACCCCTACCCCTCTGTCCGAACAGGACTGAGACACCCCTACCCTTCTGTCCTAACAGGACTGAGACACCCCTACCCCTCTGTCCTAACAGGACTGAGACACCCCTACCCTTCTGTCCTAACAGGACTGAGACACCCCTACCCCTCTGTCCTAACAGGACTGAGACACCCCTACCCTTCTGTTCTAACAGGACTGAGACACCCCTACCCCTCTGTCCTAACAGGACTGAGACACCCCTACCCCTCTGTCCTAACAGGACTGAGACACCCCTACTCCTCTGTTCTACATGTGAGGGGGATTTCGGCCTTAGACCCCCCCCTGCAGCTTTTCCACCATGTCTCACCTGTCTCCTGGGTGGAGGTCTTCCTGATCAGCCGGCCTGCATGGGGGGCTGAGACCACCGTGTACAGGATGTGGTCTTCGCTAGAGTCCAGGTCTGACGCCAGCAGCATGTAGTCCTCCAGCCGCACCGCCCCCCCCTCCTGCACCTCCACGGCCACGTTGTTGATCAGGAACGGGGGGGAGTCGTCCTTCGGGAGGATGTTGATGGGAAACTTGTGTCGGATGCTGTGGCGGCCGTCGCTGATCCGGAAGACGATGTGGTCACGGGTGGAGTCGCTGTCCGAGTGGTGGTAGACCACCACCCCCTCCTTCAGGTCTCGCACCTGGAACATGAAGGCCTTCCCACCTGGAGGAGTGGGGACAGGAGGTCATCAAGGTGGTCCACGGTAGTCCACAGTGGTCCACAGTGGTCCACGGTGGTCCACGGTGGTCCACGGTGGTCCACAGTGGTCCACAATGGTCCACAGTGGTCCACAGTGGTCCACGGTGGTCCACAATATTCCACAGTGGTCCACGGTGGTCCACGGTGGTCCACAGTGGTCCACGGTGGTCCACAGTGGTCCACGGTGGTCCACAGTAGTCCACAGTGGTCCACAGTGGTCCACGGTGGTCCACGGTGGTCTACAATATTCCACAGTGGTCCACGGTGGTCCACGGTGGTCCACAATATTCCACAGTGGTCCACGGTGGTCTACAATATTCCACAGTGGTCCACGGTGGTCCACAGTTGTCCACGGTGGTCCACAGTTGTCCACAGTGGTCCACGGTGGTCCACATCACAAACGTCTCATGAGTTTATAGGGTTTTCTCTCCTGCTTTTGTTCCAGATCTGGTTTTAGTCCAGAAACGTCGTTCCAGACATGAACCTGGACCAGAAAACCCTTCATACCAAAGGTTGTTTTATTTTTTTGTTTGTTTTTAATATTTCTGTTGAATCACAATTCAGAATCAATCTCATGATTTTCATAGAAATTTTATTTATTATAACTTTTGTCAGTTATATCTTATTTTACTGGCAGATGATTTTTTCCCTCATTAATTGGAGGGTATGAATAATTTTGGGGATGACTGTAAATATACAGATTATAGCTATATAACGGATTATAACGGGGAGTAACTACAGAGAGAGAACGTGTCCTTAAAACACATCAGATAAAATAAATAAAGAACATACCGTGAAGGGCCGGCGGCCGTACGCATGTCACTCCTGTTAAAAGCTAGAATTAGATTTTAAAGGGCCAATTAAGGTGCAGAAGTGTTAACGTGCTCGATGTGTAATTATCCTGCAGGCTGCCCGACTGCAGTATGAATACTATTTTAAATGCACAATACATATTACATTAATTAAATACCAGCAGTGGTAATTATATGACAGCAGGAGTACAGTATTTATAAGAATATAAAGTGCGTCTTTCCTTACATGTAGACCTGATATTTAAGTAAATAAAAATATAATAGTGATAATATTAGGTAAGAGGGAATAGTACTGATGATAATAAAACAGTAATGTTCATGTATATAATAGAAATTATGGATGGTTCCCAACTATTAACTAACATTAAACAAATATAGATGTTTAGGCGACAGCGTTGAGTTTGCAGATGTTTGGTGGAGGAGTCGGGAGTACAAGCGTCATGTTTGGTGTGGAGGTCCGGGTGTGAAAAGCACCAACATCATCCATCAGCAGCTGTTTGCAAACTGTCAAATTTCACAATTTGTTTCAAACAACCCACATATATAACTTTTAATCTTTTTAAAAATTAAAATCACAATTGTGTTATCATTCACACATTTTACATAATTTAGATAATATTTAATTAAATGCAACATTTATAAATTAATTACATAAATTATGATTGTATGCATTGTTAACATTTAATGTAATTTAATTTATGTCATTACATTTCAAATCTACTGCTTTAAATAATAAACTGGCATTTGGATAAGTTTGAATGTATTTTTCAATTTTACACGTAATTACATTTAATTAACATTATAGCTTAATTATATAATAAGGAGCTAATTAAATGTAATTACTTTGTATTTACATTGTATTTGTATTGTACAATGTAAATAGATAAATATTTTTTATCATATTTATATTTTATTGTATTCCATTAAATTTAAAACTTTAAATCAGAAATGATCATGTAAATTATAACTATAAATCCTCTTTTTTTGCACAATTTCATTCATCTTTATTGTAAGTGTGTAACTTAATATGAGCTTTAATTATAAATGAACTTGTTTTGGTCATTTGTGTGAAATTAAAGTTTAGATGTGAAACTTCAGACAGATTTAAATGTTCCATGTGTGAAACTGCAGGACGGAAGTGTGCCAGAAACTTTCCCCCGTCTCGTTGGAACAGGTGTGTCCTGTTGGCCGCGGCATGGAACGTGTCCATCTGTCCGTCCCTCGCCGCTGCGTCAGCGGGACTCGTGGACGCGTTCCAGCCCACATAGATTCAATTACCGCCCCGTTTGCGTGCGTCCCGCCGTGGAAGAGGCAGGTTTGCGTTCGCGCCTGGAGGCGCCGGGGGGGTGAAACATGGCGGCCTTCCCAGCGGCCGCCCGCTTGCCAGGACGGGGGACGTCCAGTCCCCCTGCGAGTGCCAGAGGGACAGAAGGACAAGGTCAGCAGACAGATTGAGAGACGAGCCGAACCTCATTAACGACGTCACCGAGGGGAACCGGCTCCCGGTCCAAGCTCCGAAACAACCTGGTAATTGGGCCCAAAGGTGGCTTTGGGCAACCGGCCCACGAAGACGGACGGGGGGGGGGCGGGCGGGGGGACGGACGGACGGGGGGGACAGGCAGCCGTCCATTTGGCTGAAGGCGCTGGATGCAGCCGGCAGTGTCCCACAGTTACGGCACCGAGGGTCTGAACGTCCTCGGAGACGCTGCATCCATCGCTGAGTAGAGGGACGATGCTGGGGCAGGAGGAGGAGGAGGAGGAGGAGGAGGAAGAGGAGGAAGAAAAGGAGGAAGAGGAGGAGGAGGAGGAGGAGGAGGAGGAGGAGGAAGAGGAGGAAGAGGAGGAAGAAAAGGAGGAGGAGGAAACTTCTGAGTGGGACAAAAGTTTCCCGACTGATTTTCTGTTGCTGTCTGCAGGAACTCGCAGGGTTGTGTCTCTGCAGGAACGTCCCCCTGAGGGACACCTCATGTCCACGTCTTCAGACGGTGGGAAGAAGACCAGAACCCAAAGAACCCGGAAAACCCGGAGAACGCGCACATACACGCATGTGCACTAGACGAAAGCATGCAGGAAAACCACGTTTGGAACCCGTCCCCAGTCGAGACTCCGGCTGTAGTCTGGGAGCAGGTCTGGGAGGTCCGTCAGAGACCTGGTCAGACTGGTGAGTCCGTCCTGGATGATCGGTGATGACACGTTACCTCCTCATCCAGGTCTGACCAGGTCCAGGTCCAGGTTCTGGCCCGTCTACCCACCTGAGGGGGTCTGGGATCAGGTCTGGGAGAAGGCTCCTGTCCTCAGAACCTGGACCTCTCTGCGATCCGTTCTGGTTCTGGCTGTGAGCATGTCTCCACACCAGCAGGCATCCCAGTTTAACCAGTATGAGCAAGGGGAGGCAGAGAGGAAGCATGGAGGTCCCCACCCCCCGCCCCGTGACCCCCCAGGCCTGCCACCCCCTCAGCTGGTCGCAGGAAAACCTGTTTGGGGACGGACATCTGCTCTGTGCACAGCGGCATGAAGAGTCACTACAATCTGCTGCCGTTCTGGACTCACCGGACTGGAAGGGACAGACGAGGACGGATAGACGAGGATGGAGAGATGAGGACGAACAAATGAGGACGGAGTGATGAGGACAGACAGACGAGGACGAATAGACGAGGATGGACAGGGAGGCGGCGGCCTCGGGCGAAGTGGCCCTGTTTTACACCTGATTAGGAAACACATGCGGGGACACGAGACATATGTTTCCCCGGCAACACCACGGTCCCTGAAGGACGAAGGGATGGCACACGGAGGAAGACGGGCGGAAACGGACAGACGGAGGCTGGAACAGAAAGAAGCAAAGGGGCGAAGACCAGAGCGGGACGGGAGGAGGACGAAGACCAGAATGGGACTGGAGGAGGACGAAGACCAGAGCGGGACTGGAGGAGGACGAAGACCAGAACGTGAGAGAAGAGGACAAAGACAAAACTGGACTGAAGGAGGACGAAGACCAAAACGGGATTGGAGGAGGATGAACCCCAGAATGGGACTGGAGGAGGACGAAGACCAGAGCGGGACGGGAGGAGGATGAAGACCAGAATGGGACTGGAGGAGGACGAAGACCAGAGCAGGACTGGAGGAGGACGAAGACCAGAATGGGACTGGAGGAGGACGAAGACCAGAACGGGACTGGAGGAGGACGAAGACCACAGCGGGACTGGAGGAGGATTAAGACCAGAACGGGATTGGAGGAGGACGAAGACCAGAACGGGACTGGAGGAGGACGAAGACCAGAGCGGGACTGGAGAAGTCAGAAGCAGAGGGACGAAGGTCAGACTGGGGGAGGTTCCCAGTCCACATTCCTGGTTCCTGGTTTATGCCCAGTTCTTTTGATGTCATTGATCCGGTTTCCATGGCGACATGTCAGAGCCGTGCTGTTGGAGTTACACCCTGATGCCATCACACAGACACATGCTCATGACACGAACACGTGCACATAAACATGCACACATATTTATGCACACACATGCACAGATGTGCACATGGGTTAGCACACGTCTGAGCGCGCTCATGCAGGCAACTGTTCCAGGATTAAAGCGAATTTCCTCCATAAAACAGGGAATGATTTGGATCTGAGATCAAAAGTCCAGTTTCTGATGGTGTCTTTTTAAAAGCCAGAAATCAGAAATCAGGCATCATGAACAATGAATCAAGGATTAGGAATCAGGGATAAGAAATCAGGAATCAAGGATCAAAAACTAGGGGTCAATGGCCAGGAACCAATAATCAGGGATCAGGAATGACTAGCAATCAGGGCTTAATATGAATCAGGGATTAGGAATCAGGGGGTTAGTGATCCTGAATCAGGAATCAAGGATAAGGAATCAGGGGGATCAGGCATCAGGAATCGAGTATTAGGAATTGGGGATAAGAAATCGGGAATCAAGAACTATGTTTCAGGGGTCATGAATCAGGGAGTTGATGAAATCAAGGGTCAGAAAACAGGAATCAGGGATCATGAATCAAAGATACGAAATCAGGGATTAGAAATCCAGGATTAAGAATCAGGGATCAAGAATCAAGGATTAGGAATCAGGGAACAGAACTCAGGAACCAGGAATCAAGGATCACAAACCAAGAATGAGGGATCTGGATTCAAAGATTAGGAATCAAGGATCATGAAGCAGAAACCAGGAATCAAGGTTTAAGAAATAAGGATCAGGAACCAGGAATATTGGATTGGGAACCAAGAATTAGGGATTTGGGTAAAGAAATCAGGAACTTAGGATCAGGAACCAAAGATCAAGAAATCGCGGATCAGAGAGTCAGGGATTGTAATCTAGGATTAGGAATGTGGGATTAGAAGTCAGGGATCAGGAATCATAAAAAGGATCAGGAATCAAGGATTAGGATTCAGGGACAGAAATCAAGGATAATGAATCAGAAATCAAGAATCACGGATCACGGATAAGAAATCAGAAACCAGGGATAAGGAATCAACAGTTAGGAATCAGGGATCAGGAAGCAATGATTAGGAATCAAGTATCAGAAATTAGAAACCAGGAATCAAGGCTCAGGAGCCAAGAATCAGGGATTGGGATTCAAGTATCATAAACCAGGAATCAAGGATTAGGAATTAGGGATCCAAAATCAGGGACTGGGGATCTTGGATCAGAAATCAAGGATTACGAATCAGGGATCAGAAATCAGGAATGGATGGAGCAACATTCATGTTCACGTTGGAGGTTGTTCACAAAGTGACCAGGGAGACCAGGAACACCAGATCAAAAATTAGGGACTGGAACCAGGTGGACCAGGACCAGGAATCAAAGTGACCAGAACCAGCTCGGATTCAGGTGACCAGGAACCAGGGATCTAAAACCAGGTGACCATGACCTGCTCCAGGTGACCAGAACCAGCTCCAGGTGACCAGGACCCGCTCCTAGTGACCAGAACCAGCTCCAGGTGACCAGAACCAGCTCCAGGTGACCATGACCTGCTCCAGGTGACCATGACCTGCTCCAGGTGACCAGAACCTGTTCAGGTGACCAGGACCTGCTCCAGATGACCGGGACCTGCTCCAGATGACCAGAACCAGCTCCAGGTGACCAGAACCTGCTCCAGGTGACCAGAACCTGTTTAGGTGACCAGAACCTGCTCCTGGTGACCAGAACCTGTTTAGGTGACCAGAACCTGCTCCTGGTGACCAGAACCTGTTTAGGTGACCAGGACCTGCTCCAGGTGACCAGAACCTGTTTAGGTGAGCAGGACCTGCTCCAGGTGACCAGAACCTGTTTAGGTGACCAGGACCTGCTCCAGGTGACCAGAACCTGTTTAGGTGACCAGGACCTGCTCCAGGTGACCAGAACCTGTTTAGGTGACCAGGACCTGCTCCTGGTGACCAGAACCTGTTTAGGTGACCAGGACCTGCTCCAGGTGACCAGAACCTGTTTAGGTGACCAGGACCTGCTCCAGGTGACCAGAACCTGTTTAGGTGACCAGAACCTGCTCCAGGTGACCAGAACCTGTTTAGGTGAGCAGGACCTGGGCACCTGCTCCATATGAGCAGAACCCGTTCCAGGAGACCAGGAAACACCTGAGCGTGCCAGCCGCTGTTCTACAGGTGTCCCGCTCTGAACAGGTGAGCTCACCTCTGACACTGAGCCGCCCATGCAGCGGTCCATCCACGGCCACCAGGTAAACGGTGTTGATGTTGTCATTGTCGACTATCTGAAGCTCCTCCCACGTGATTGGTCGGGACTGACCCTCCAGCAGGTCCAGACCTGAGAACCCACAGACGTTCAGACAGTGAGTTGGGAAACACAGAGACATTCCCAACTCACTGACATGGAAACAAGCATACCCATGTTCCAGGACACCCGGGGTGCGTTTGTTTCCGACACCCTGATGGAGATGTGGACTGTGATGGGGGGGCTGGTCTGAAAGGAGCCATCTATTACCTGGAACTCCACCTTACAAGAGAAACAGAGAGAAGTGTTGGATAATTGATATTTAATCATTAAAATGGCTCATACGGAGGTTTTCCTGGTGGAGATCAGACGAGTCCTGATCCCCGTTATTCCACCGGAATCATCACCAGTTTATTCAGGAACAATATGGGAAAAACCCTTCAGAAAACAAGCTGGTGGGCATTTTGGGGTAAAAGTGTTTTCTTGAGCCCCGTTTCCATCTGCAGGTCTGGGTTGAGTCAGGTCAGGCCAGAAATCAGGAATCAGGAATCAGAAATCAGGAATCAGGGATCAGGGATCAGGGATCGGGAATCAGGGATCGGGAATCAGGAATCAGGGATCAGGAATCAGGGATTGGGAATCAAGGATCAGGAATCAGGGATCGGGAATCAGGAATCAGGGATCAGGAATCGAGGATCAGGGATCGGGAATCAAGGATCAGGAATCAGGGATCAGGAATCAGGGATCGGGAATCAGGAATCAGGAATCAGGGATCGGGAATCGAGGATCAGGGATCGGGAATCAAGGATCAGGAATCAGGATCAGGAATCAGGGATCGGGAATCAAGGATCAGGAATCAGGGATCGGGAATCAGGAATCAGGGATCAGGAATCGAGGATCAGGGATCGGGAATGAAGGATCAGGAATCAGGGATCAGGAATCAGGGATCGGGAATCAGGAATCAGGAATCAGGGATCAGGAATCAGGGATCAGGGATCGGGAATCAAGGATCAGGAATCAGGGATCAGGAATCAGGGATCGGGAATCAGGAATCAGGGATCAGGAATCAGGGATCAGGGATCGGGAATCAAGGATCAGGAATCAGGGATCGGGAATCAAGGATCAGGGATCAGGGATCAGGAATCAGGAATCAGGGATCAGGGATCAGGAATCAGGAATCAGGGATCAGGAATCGGGAATCAGGGATCAAGGATCAGGTACCTCGTCGTTCCTGCGCTGGGCCCGGCTGCTGTTGGGGGGCTGGTAGGCCACCTTCATGTCGTGGAGGTCCAGCCAGGTGAAGGACTGGACCGGCTTGGTGTGGTCGTCCAGGTGGGTGATGTAGCCCTCGGCGGGGGGGGCGGTCACGTTGAAAACCAGCCTCTCCTGCGGCGTTTCGTGGTCGCTGGCGTCCAGGGCTGCGGTGGTGAGCGGGGTCAGGATGAACTGGTCCACCTCCAGGATGAGGGAGGCCATGAAGGCGGCCTGGGGGGGCTGGTTCTGCAGGGCGCCGTGGATCAGAACCGGCAGCCACACCGCCTCTGACTGGGAGAGAAGTCGCAGATCAGCGTCTGCTCACATGCATGTGGAAATTAACACGTATGCACTAAAAAGTTACGACACCACTTCATTTAATACGTAAATGCAGCTTAAATATGTAATTATTTCATTTAGATAAACTT
Organism: Atherinomorus stipes; assembly: GCA_023101725.1. Lineage (NCBI taxonomy): Eukaryota > Metazoa > Chordata > Actinopteri > Atheriniformes > Atherinidae > Atherinomorus > Atherinomorus stipes. The sequence continues at coordinate 59,771 of JALJCO010012561.1, read as the reverse complement.
TCTAAGTTGCTAACTTTATTTTAAACGGAAAAGGATTTGAAGAAAAAGAAATTTTGAGACAAAAGTCATAATTTTGACTTTTTTCTCAGAATTTTATTTTTCTTCTGTGGTCCTTATGCTCTTCAGAATAATGTTGGTATTTACATCAACTAGATTTAAAATGTCATCTACACTCAAATTTCTCTGCTGTAGGCTTAAAACAAAATTCAAGGTGGCATAATTTAATAAACGGAGCTCGTTAATTTATCTCAGCATTGACTTTTGCATTTTAAGTTTCCACACTAACGAGTATCTGGCTGAAGTTGATATTAAAAACTCATTTACATGATCTAACTTCATTATTTTGGTTTGATGATCTCATTCTCTCTAGTCTGACATAAAGTTATCCTTTCACTCAAAGTAAATTAAGTTGTTTCAGCTTCAGCATGCATGAACAACAAAGGGGGCGGAGCTATTGTCAAAACTCAACATGTCTGGATCACAAAGGCTCATGGGAAAGTCAAATTCAACATGAAATTACCCGTTTATGATTGTTATCTTAGAAATGTGAGTTATGTGCTCCACTGTCTTTGTTACGTTCACATTCAGAGTTGTTGAGAAATTCGGTTCGGTTTGGACGTTACAGTTGCAGCATGAGTGTGAAGAACAGAACAAGGAGATAAACTCACCACCGTATTTAATGATTGTGATGTTAAAGGTGCCATGACATTAAATTTCCCTTTTCTGGGGTTTTGGGTGAATTTTTTTTTTTTTTTTTTTTTTTTTTTTTTTTTTTTTTTTTTTTTTTTTTTCTTTTTTTTCTTTTTTTTTTTTTTTTTTTTTTTTTTTTTTTTTTTATTTTTTTTTTTTTTCTTTTCTGTTTTTTTTTTTTTTCTTTTTCTTTTTTTTTGTTTTTTCTTTTTTTTGTTGTTTTTTTTTTTTTTTGTTTTTATTTTTTTTTTCCCCCTAATCTGATCTATTGTGCTCTGATGAGGCCATGTGAATGTCAGAGTGAGAATCAAAGTTCCTGTTTATGGTCTGTCAGCTTTGTTTCTCTGCTCAGAAACAGTTGAATCAGACAGCAGGCTATCATTCTACGTAGTTCTATCATTCTACGCAGTTCTATCATTCTACGTAGTTCCATCATTCTACGTAGTTCTATCATTCTACATAGTTCCATCATTCTATGTAGTTCTATCATTCTACATAGTTCCATCATTCTACGTAGTTCCATCATTCTACGTAGTTCTATCATTCTACGTAGTTCTATCATTCTACGTAGTTCCATCATTCTACGTAGTTCTATCATTCTACATAGTTCTATCATTCTACGTAGTTCTATCATTCTACGTAGTTCTATCATTCTACATAGTTCCATCATTCTACGTAGTTCTATCATTCTACGTAGTTCTATCATTCTACGTAGTTCTATCATTCTACATAGTTCCATCATTCTACGTAGTTCCATCATTCTACGTAGTTCTATCATTCTACGTAGTTCTATCATTCTACGTAGTTCCATCATTCTACGTAGTTCTATCATTCTACGTAGTTCTATCATTCTACGTAGTTCCATCATTCTACGTAGTTCTATCATTCTACGTAGTTCTATCATTCTACGTAGTTCCATCATTCTACGTAGTTCCATCATTCTACGTAGTTCCATCGTTCTACGTAGTTCTATCATTCTACGTAGTTGCATCATTCTACGTAGTTCCATCGTTCTACGTAGTTCTATCATTCTACGTAGTTGCATCATTCTACGTAGTTCTATCATTCTACGTAGTTCCATCATTCTACGTAGTTCCATCATTCTACGTAGTTCTATCATTCTACGTAGTTCCATCATTCTACGTAGTTCTATCATTCTACGTAGTTCCATCATTCTACGTAGTTCCATCATTCTACGTAGTTCCATCATTCTACGTAGTTCTATCATTCTACGTAGTTCTATCATTCTACGTAGTTCTATTATTCTACGTAGTTCCATCGTTCTACGTAGTTCCATCATTCTACGTAGTTTCTACGTAGTTCTATCATTCTACGTAGTTCTATCATTCTACGTAGTTCCATCATTCTACGTAGTTCTATCATTCTACGTAGTTCCATCATTCTACGTAGTTCCATCATTCTACGTAGTTCCATCATTCTATGTAGTTCATTTGCTCCCATTAGAGCACACTATCAAGTAAACATATAAATCAACAATAAAAATAAGTTGAATAGAATTTAAAATATTAATTTCATCAACTGAACTTTATTTAGTTCATTCAGCTTAATTGTATCAGACGTGATCAATTGAAGAAATATTCTTAAGTTGGTTCAACTATTTCTTTGAGTTACCAACTTAAAAACTTGTGCTTCTGATAAATAGGCAGTACTTCGGATAATCTTTGACTAAAGAGGAAGAGCTAATTAATCCGATGTAATCTTGTTTGTTGGTTCAGCGTAATTTCAGATTAAGTTTTTGTGACTAACAAAGACGAAGGGAAACTTGCACTGATTTTTTTTTTTTGTTGAGGCTAAACATTTGTTTTTAGAGTGTGGAAACGGTGGGGGCTGATGAGGAGCTGACGGACGAACAAACAGCTGTTTACGAGGGTTTCCAGAACAAACCTTCCGATTGGCTTCTGACAGCCAATCACGGACGCTCATCCCACCCTGAAAACTTCCACATCCGCCTCACAATCTGAGAAAGGGTGGGAAGAGTGGTGATGTTTTTGCGTGGTCTCGTACCTCCAGCAGGGCCCTGGTAGCCTGCTCCCGCAGCTCCACCCTGATGGGGATGTAGTCGATGTGGGGGGCCGGAGGGCTGAGGTGCTGGTACTTCAGACCGGAGCTCAGGAAGTCCTGGCAGCTGGTTTTCAGGAAAGGCAGCTCGGCGGTGTGGTGTGGACAGGGTTGGTTTCCCGGACAGGACCCCGCCGCCTGTCGGCCTGAAACACAGCACACAGAACATGAAATGGAAAAAGTCCCGCGCTCATTTAACGTTTTGAGGTTTTTCCTCTTATTTTGATTCTATTTCATTTCTAATTTCTTGACTGATTTTCTGTTTCAGATCATTTAATGGTTCCTGTTCATTCAGTTTTATGGTGAACCGTTGGATTTATGGTCACACTGCAGAAACTCGGATCTTCCCAAGTATACGTTTCTCATTTCTACTCAAAATATCTCATCACACTCAGAATAAAACAAAATTACTTAAAGAGAAACATTTCAGTGAGATTTAGGAACTTGTTTTAAGGCGATGCATCTTATTTCAAGAAATGTTATCAAGAAAATTTTGCTGGTTCCATCAGCAGAATATTTTTACTGATTACAAGCAAATAAATCCTGGCCACTTAAAACAAGTAAAAAAATTGTTTTTTGGGGGGGGGGGGGGGGGGGGAGGGGCTGTGGGTGGGGGGGGAGAACATGTGGGTGTTGGGGGGTATGTGTGTGGGGAGTTTGTGTGTGCGAGTGTGGTGGTGGTGTAGGGGGGTGGCATCGGTGGTAGCGCCCTGGTGTCAGGTGTGTGGGGCAAGGACATCAGGGTGGGGGCTGGCCTGTGCTGGGGGGATCGTCTGGGGGGTCCGGTCCTCCTGGGTGTTGGCTGGACCGCCTGGGTCGGCTGGGGGGGCCTGCCCCTGGTTGCTTGGGCCCAGGGCTATGTGCTGTGTGTGTGTGTGTGTGGGTGGGGGGGGGGGTCGGCAGTTGCTGGTCTTGGTCTGCTGGGGCCTGGGCCCCAAGACCGTGGGGGGTCTGGCTGGGGCTGCCTTCTGCTGCCCTCTGGGGGGGATGCATGTCCATCCCTTTGGGTGGCTGCTGGGGGCCCGGGTCTCGGGCTGTGCGGGCTTCCTCCTCCTTGCAGAGACGAGGCTGCATCTGCATGACTGTATCACCATGGAGACCCTTTATCATGATGATGATGATGATGACGCTGCTTCCCATTGCGATGACTAGGTTGTACCTCTTCTCTACTTCCCATAGCGATGACTAGGTTGTACCTCTTCTCTACTTCCCATTGCGATGACTAGGTTGTACCTCTTCTCTACTTCCCATTGCGCTGACTAGGTTGTACCTCTTCTCTGCGTAGTTCTGCGTGTGTTTGTGTGTGTTTGTATGATCTGAGGATATTTAAGCCACCTGCAGGTCCTCCTGTAGGGGATTGCTTGTTTTGTTTTCCAACAGAGACCTTGGTTGTTTAGGGATCGCGGTACAGATGTACCAGTGAACTGTGGAAGTGGATTCATGTTTTCTCTCCTCTCTCTCTTCCTCTTCCTTACTCCTCTCTCTCTGTTTCACTTTCTATCATTACCTCTGTTAACTTTCATTTCTCCCTTGTCAGGCCCAGCAGTATGAAATGGAATGGTGTAATAGACAAATGTTTAAATAAAGAAATAAAATGAATAAACATGATATCAAGTGGAGCCTTATGTTCATAAAGCTCCGCTTGATAAAGCAAAACTGTTCAACAGAATAAAGCAGCCAGATCATCGTTCTGCTGGACAGGACGAGTAGAAGAAAAATAAATTCTTATTTTGAGTGTGATGAGATATTTTAACTAGAAATTCAAAAAATATATTTGTAAAATTTGAGTTTTTTACAGTGTAGGACGTGTCCATGTGTCACGTACCCTTCCTCTGGTTTAAGTCGTCCTCCCGGACCAGCTGACCCGCAGCCGGGACGTTGGTGTCGCTGCTCATGAGCCTGACGGTGCAGACCAGGTCTGCCGGGACCCTGAAGTCCAGCACCGAGCCGTTGATGGCGTTGGACAAGCCGAGGAACCGAGGAACCACCAGCGGCGCGCTGCCCAGCGCCACCACTCTGGGTCCCGGGTCCACCACCTGGACTCTGAGGATCACCGTCTCCACCAGCGTGTCCGAAGACGTGAACCTGAGCAGAAAGATCACACCTGAGTAGACCTGATCCAGAACCAACTCAGATCCCGGCTCAGAGCCCCACCTGTAGACCCGGAGCATCACCGTGTCCTGGTCCAGCAGGGGACTACCGTTGTGGACGTACTTCACCTCCTCCGGCAAAAAGTTGCAGTCGAACACCTGCAGACCAAAGAACTGGTCACTCCTCTGATCTGGACCACGTCAGTCCCCCTGACTGGACCTGGACCTGGATGTGGACTCACCTGTGGACTCAGGGTCCCGACTCGCTGAGTCACGGGTTCGTTCATCACCACCTCCAGCTTACAGTCCACGCCGGCGTCCACGCCGATCTGCAGCTCGGACCGTGTGATGAAGACCCGGCCGCCTCTCGGGACCTGGACTCCAGAGTTCAGGACCACCAGAGACCGGCTGCAGACCAGCGTCACCGCCTGCAGCAGCAGCAGCAGCGAGGGCCCCGCCGCGGCCATGTCGGCCCCCCGAAGGACTCCCAGATTCTGCTGGAAACGTTTCTTCTGAGGCAGAGCTGATGGAGACGAAGATGTCCGGGTTTTAGTCGGTCCCCTTCATCATCCTCATCATCCTCGAGTCCGTCTTCTTCAGCCTGGAGGAAGAGGATCATCAGCACTCTTCATCAGACACAAACATCCACTTTCCTGCAGCGAGGAGGACAGACCCAAATCTGGACTAGCTCTATTTTACCCCCCTTTCAGGTCCTTACAAGTCCTGGCAGCTGGTTTCAGGTCCGGGAGCTCGGTGGTGGGACAGGGTTTGTTTCCCGGACAGGACCCCACAGCCTGCCGGTCTGAAACGCTGCACAGAACGGGCTGTGGAGAAAGTCTGACGCTTGTTTCTTCAAAGGTTTGGATTCTTGCATGTTGATTTGATTTCATTTCGAATTTCTTGATTTGATTTGATTTCTGATCATTTAACGGTTTTATGTGGGTGTCAGCCCCATAAAACCGGAGTCAGCCGGAGTCGACTGAAGCTGGTCGAGTTAAAGTCAGTCGTTCGGTCAGACATCCTGATAGGGCTTAATGTGCAGCATTCCATCAACCAGCTGTCTGTCTGCCTTGAGATATTACCCATAATCCTTCAGTCTTTCCTCCTGCTGTGCTTTCACATGTCTGTAGGATTAGTTTTTAAAAGTTATAAAGTGCACGGTCAGACAGTCTGACAGAAGGAAGCCTCCTGCAGAGGCTGCAACCAGATGTGAAACTATAAAACTGCTGCTCAGCTCAGACTGGACCAGAGTTAAAACAAACAAACAAACAAACAAACAAACAAACAAAACCGAGCTTTTTACCTCCGAGTTTCAGCCTTTGTTCTTCCTGAGCGGACAGAGAGCTGCTGCTGTAAATGGTGGAAGCAGAGCTGTCGTATCCTGGAGCTGCAACCGTTCCTCTGGTTTATGACTTAACCAGGAGGAAGCTCGCTCTCGTTCTCGGCCCCCACAGCCCCCACAGACTCGGCCGGATGGAAATCTTCTGCAGGAATGAAGCAGATGAGCTGGGGCTCGTCTTTCATCCGCCTGAAACCGTCCCAGCTCTGAATCTCAGCACCACAAAAACTCCCAGCATGCAGCTGGCCGACCGGCTGCTGCACACCCCCGTCCAGAGAAGGCTCCCTGCAAGCCCGGAGCAGGAAATGAGGGGCTGATGTGTGACCCTGCAGGGGTGCGAGGAGCCGGGGGAGGGGCTCGGGTCCAGCCCCACCGGCTCGCCGGATGTTTGAGGTCGTACAGCGGTCTGCTTCACCTCTGACCCCCCCGGCACATGATGGGAGCCTGCAGGGGGGCTGAAGCAGACCTCACCCACCTCCTGGATCCAGGTCCAGGAAAACTGGGAAACTCTCAGGACTGGATTTACTCAACAGATCCGGGACGGAAGCGGGTGCAGACTCATTTTTACCGTTTATCCTGCTCATATATACTGAATACTTTTGTTGGTACGGAAAGTACTACTTTCTGTATATATATGAATATATATATATGAATATATATATGAATAATAGTATTCAGACCCTTTAAACGTTTCACTCTTTGTTTCACTGCAGCTGCTAAAATCATAAAAGTTCATGTTGTTTCTCATTAATGTCATTCAGCTCCCATCTAGAAGAAAATGACGGAAATGTAGAAATTTATGTAACAAAAAGAAAAACTGAACAATGACGTGGTGATAAGTATTCTGTACTTCTACTCAGTACTTTGCTCAGTACTTTGCTCAGTACTTTGCTCAGTACTGAGTAGAAGTACTTCTGAGCTGGTACAGCCATGAGTCTTCTTGGGAATGATGCAACAATGTTCCACACCTGGATTTGGGATCTTCTGGTTCTTCTTGCAGATCCTCTCCAGTCTGGAACCAGATCTGGACCAGATCTGAAGTCCAGTTTAAAATCAGATCTGGAGTCCAGTTTAGAACCAGATCTGGAGTCCAGTCTGGAACCAGATCTGGAGTCCAGTTTAGAACCAGATCTGGAGTCCAGTTTAGAACCAGATCTGGAGTCCAGTCTAGAACCAGATCTGGAGTCCAGTCTGGAACCAGATCTGGAGTCCAGTCCGGAACCAGATCTGGACCAGATCTAGAGTCCAGTCCAGAACCAGATCTGGAGTCCAGTTCAGAACCAGATCTGGAGTCCAGTTTAGAACCAGATCTGGAGTCCAGTTTAGAACCAGATCTGGAGTCCAGTCTAGAACCAGATCTGGAGTCCAGTTTAGAACCAGATCTGGAGTCCAGTCTAGAACCAGATCTGGAGTCCAGTCTGGAACCAGATCTGGAGTCCAGTCTGGAACCAGGTCTGGAGTCCCGTTCAGAACCAGATCTGGAGTCCAGTCTAGAACCAGATCTGGAGTCCAGTCTGGAACCAGATCTGGAGTCCAGTCTGGAACCAGATCTGGACCGTGGAAGTTTCCAGAGTTCAGGAGGAAGTCCGATGGGGGAAATCTTGGAGCTGAACGTACCTGCAGCTGCTGGAGCTCCGCTTCGCCTGCGTCTCCTTCAGCTTCTGTTCTGCACACGCTCAGACGGGGACCCTCCTCCCCCATCTGGCTTTCAGCTCACAGAGGCCGAGTGAGGCTGTCCTGCATCCAAGTGGAGAGAGAGAGCAGACGGGAAGTGAGCTGTCAGGACATGTCTTTATCTGAGTCCTGTCTGGACCCAGAACCTCCAGTTCTCAGTCCTGGTCTCTGGTGTCCTGGTCTCTGCTGTCCTGGTGTCTGGTGTCCTGGTCTCTGGTGTCCTGGTCTCTGCTGTCCTGGTCTCTGCTGTCCTGGTCTCTGGTGTCCTGGTCTCTGCTGTCCTGGTCTCTGGTGTCCTGGTCTCTGGTGTCCTGGTGTCTGCTGTCCTGGTCTCTGCTGTCCTGGTCTCTGGTGTCCTGGTCTCTGCTGTCCTGGTCTGTGCTGTCCTTGTCTCTGCTGTCCTGGTGTCTGCTGTCCTGGTCTCTGGTGTCCTGGTCTCTGGTGTCCTGGTCTCTGCTGTCCTGGTCTCTGCTGTCCTGGTCTCTGGTGTCCTGGTGTCTGCTGTCCTGGTCTCTGCTGTCCTGGTCTCTGGTGTCCTGGTGTCCTGGTGTCCTGGTTTTCTGGTGTCCTGGTCTCTGGTGTCCTGGTGTCTGCTGTCCTGGTCTCTGCTGTCCTGGTCTCTGGTGTCCTGGTCTCTGCTGTCCTGGTCTCTGGTGTCCTGGTGTCTGCTGTCCTGGTCTCTGCTGTCCTGGTCTCTGGTGTCCTGGTGTCCTGGTTTTCTGGTGTCCTGGTTTTCTGGTGTCCTGGTCTCTGGTGTCCTGGTGTCTGCTGTCCTGGTCTCTGCTGTCCTGGTCTCTGGTGTCCTTGTCTCTGCTGTCCTGGTGTCTGCTGTCCTGGTCTCTGGTGTCCTGGTCTCTGGTGTCCTGGTCTCTGCTGTCCTGGTCTCTGCTGTCCTGGTCTCTGCTGTCCTGGTCTCTGGTGTCCTGGTGTCTGCTGTCCTGGTCTCTGGTGTCCTGGTGTCTGGTGTCCTGGTTTTCTGGTGTCCTGGTCTCTGGTGTCCTGGTCTCTGGTGTCCTGGTTTTCTGGTGTCCTGGTCTCTGGTGTCCTGGTCTCTGGTGTCCTGGTCTCTGGTGTCCTGGTTTTCTGGTGTCCTGGTCTCTGCTGTCCTGGTCTGTGCTGTCCTGGTCTCTGCTGTCCTGGTCTCTGGTGTCCTGGTCTCTGGTGTCCTGGTCTCTGCTGTCCTGGTCTCTGGTGTCCTGGTCTCTGGTGTCCTGGTTTTCTGGTGTCCTGGTCTCTGCTGTCCTGGTCTGTGCTGTCCTGGTCTCTGCTGTCCTGGTCTCTGGTGTCCTGGTTTTCTGGTGTCCTGGTGTCTGCTGTCTGCTGTCCTGGTCTCTGCTGTCCTGGTCTCTGGTGTCCTGGTCTCTGGTGTCCTGGTCTCTGCTGTCCTGGTCTCTGCTGTCCTGGTCTCTGGTGTCCTGGTCTCTGGTGTCCTGGTCTCTGCTGTCCTGGTCTCTGGTGTCCTGGTCTCTGCTGTCCTGGTCTCTGGTGTCCTGGTCTCTGGTGTCCTGGTCTCTGGTGTCCTGGTGTCCTGGTCTCTGGTGTCCTGGTCTCTGGTGTCCTGGTTTTCTGGTGTCCTGGTCTCTGGTGTCCTGGTCTCTGGTGTCCTGGTCTCTGCTGTCCTGGTCTCTGCTGTCCTGGTCTCTGGTGTCCTGGTTTTCTGGTGTCCTGGTCTCTGCTGTCCTGGTCTGTGCTGTCCTGGTCTCTGCTGTCCTGGTCTCTGGTGTCCTGGTTTTCTGGTGTCCTGGTGTCTGCTGTCTGCTGTCCTGGTCTCTGGTGTCCTGGTCTCTGGTGTCCTGGTCTCTGCTGTCCTGGTCTCTGGTGTCCTGGTCTCTGGTGTCCTGGTCTCTGCTGTCCTGGTCTCTGGTGTCCTGGTCTCTGGTGTCCTGGTCTCTGGTGTCCTGGTCTCTGGTGTCCTGGTCTCTGCTGTCCTGGTCTCTGGTGTCCTGGTCTCTGCTGTCCTGGTCTCTGGTGTCCTGGTCTCTGGTGTCCTGGTCTCTGCTGTCCTGGTCTCTGCTGTCCTGGTCTCTGCTGTCCTGGTGTCTGCTGTCCTGGTCTCTGGTGTCCTGGTGTCCTGGTGTCCTGGTTTTCTGGTGTCCTGGTTTTCTGGTGTCCTGGTCTCTGGTGTCCTGGTCTCTGGTGTCCTGGTGTCTGCTGTCCTGGTCTCTGGTGTCCTGGTCTCTGCTGTCCTGGTCTGTGCTGTCCTGGTCTCTGCTGTCCTGGTGTCCTGGTGTCCTGGTTTTCTGGTGTCCTGGTCTCTGGTGTCCTGGTCTCTGCTGTCCTGGTCTCTGCTGTCCTGGTCTCTGGTGTCCTGGTCTCTGCTGTCCTGGTCTGTGCTGTCCTTGTCTCTGCTGTCCTGGTGTCCTGGTCTGTGCTGTCCTTGTCTCTGCTGTCCTGGTGTCTGCTGTCCTGGTCTCTGGGGTCCTGGTCTCTGGTGTCCTGGTCTCTGCTGTCCTGGTCTCTGCTGTCCTGGTCTCTGGTGTCCTGGTGTCTGCTGTCCTGGTCTCTGCTGTCCTGGTCTCTGGTGTCCTGGTGTCCTGGTCTCTGGTGTCCTGGTCTCTGGTGTCCTGGTCTCTGGTGTCCTGGTTTTCTGGTGTCCTGGTCTCTGGTGTCCTGGTCTCTGGTGTCCTGGTCTCTGGTGTCCTGGTCTCTGGGGTCCTGGTCTCTGGTGTCCTGGTCTCTGCTGTCCTGGTCTCTGCTGTCCTGGTCTCTGGTGTCCTGGTGTCTGCTGTCCTGGTCTCTGCTGTCCTGGTCTCTGGTGTCCTGGTGTCCTGGTCTCTGGTGTCCTGGTCTCTGGTGTCCTGGTCTCTGGTGTCCTGGTTTTCTGGTGTCCTGGTCTCTGGTGTCCTGGTCTCTGCTGTCCTGGTGTCTGGTGTCCTGGTCTCTGGTGTCCTGGTCTCTGCTGTCCTGGTCTCTGGTGTCCTGGTCTCTGCTGTCCTGGTCTCTGGTGTCCTGGTCTCTGCTGTCCTGGTCTCTGGTGTCCTGGTCTCTGGTGTCCTGGTCTCTGGTGTCCTGGTCTCTGGTGTCCTGGTCTCTGGTGTCCTGGTCTCTGCTGTCCTGGTCTCTGGTGTCCTGGTCTCTGCTGTCCTGGTCTCTGGTGTCCTGGTCTCTGCTGTCCTCGTTAGCTTCGGCTGATGGACTCTGCAGACCTGCAGGAAACCTGTTTAATGGAAGAAGCAGCAGATCAGCTGACCCGAGGACACCAGCATGTCCCAGCATGTCCCAGCATGTCCCAGCATGTCCCGGACATGCTGGGACATGCTGGGACCAAAACCAGACCTGAAAACCAGATCACGTAAAACTACCAAAACCGGAGTGAAGTCACTGGTCGTTTCGTCCCACCGATGTTTGATCAGACCGATTAAAGAAGAACCAAGAGGATGAATCTAACCAAATACAAGCTTATTTCATTTTAATTCATTATTTTTCATTTTAATTTAATTTAATTCAATTCTATTTTATGTTATGATTTCATTTCATTTATTTTTTTTTATTATTTCAATTTATTAATTTTATTTGATCATTTCATTTTATTTCATGTCATCAATTTGTTTTATTTTATTTTATTTCATTTTTATTTTGTTTTATTTTATTATTTCATTTCACTTATTTTATTTTAAATCTTTTTTAATCTTATTTTTTCACCAGTTTGTTTTCTTTTCTTTTTTTTTTTTGTTTCATTTTATTATTTAATTTCTCTTGTTATTTTTATTTTTGTCCTGTGTGGTGTTGTTTGTCAAAGTTACTTGAAGTTCTGGTCGTGTCATCGGCACTTTAAATGCGCTTTATCAATAAAGTTGAATGGAGAAATATCCAGTCATCTGAGCATCTCCAGATTGGAAATGTAATTATTCAATAACTTTATTTACTAGTGTGAAGGAAAATTTTAAAGCTTCATTCTTTATTAGGAAACATGTTTAGCTTAAACTAGTTTAGAAAGTAGTTGTCTAGCATAAAGAGATAATTGTGTCTGAGACAATCTAATCAAGTCATTGTTCCTGCAAGACCAATTCACATCTTAAAGCTAATCAAGAGACCAAATGTCTGTCACCAAAGGCAGGTACTGACCTCCTGTGAGCCACTCAATCCACTTCCCTTCCTGTCTGAGCCATTGTTTGTCTCTTCTTTACATGCAAATGACGTCTTTAACAAATACGCATCTCCTGTAAAGCTATATAAGGGGAAACTCCTCTTCTGTAAATCAGAGTCCTCATTCAGATGCCTTGTGGATCTGTGTGACGGCTCTCCTTGTGCTGCATAAGTTTTAATAAATTACTGTGTGATTTTCTCATTGAGATTCTTGATCCTTTTTTTTCCACAACAATTTGGCGCTGCAAGTAGGGTCCCTCGTTTGGCCGTCCGGACGAGGTGACCGGTGACTGATCATCCTGGAAATAGACTCCAGCCTCTTTCCTCAAGATTCCGAGACGGGAGGACTGACTCACCGCGTCCGGGGCTGCCATCGCTGGGATCCAACGAACTCAAAGTTACATAGTCTAATCCGGTGAGAAAAATCACTCTGTAAAAACACATTTGGTCTCAAAAGGTCAGGCATTGAGGAGGTACAGCAATCTCCGGCGGACCGGAGAAGTTTTTTTAGTTTCTGGAAGTATCCAGAGACTCTGGAGTTTCTGACAGTATTCAGGGACAGGCCCTCTCTGAAAGTGATCAGAGAGGAAGGCTCTCTGATTGGGGCAGACAATCAGATTCTGTAAAGACGTTTGCAGTTTAGTAGAGTGTGCACACTGATCCATGCGGTCATGGGTTCTGGTAAATCCAAATCTCTGCCTGTTCCTGAGAGTTCCATTGTGGATGGTGTGAGAGAGAGATATGGCCATGAGAGTGTTGAGTGTGTGGCCCTCTGGACCCATAAATATGGGTTTCCAGTCGGTGGTTCTTTGAGTTTGAATGAGTTGAAAAGGTTGAATGAGAAGTTAATTGAAAGAGAGAAGGAAGTGAGAAGGAAAAAGAAAGTGTATGTGAAAGATTTGGAAGAATGTGAAAAACACAGAAGATGTTTTGAGGCTTGGGAAGCAGAAGCACAAAGAAGGGATAGAAAGCAGAGAGCTAGAGAACTCCCTGGGAGTAAAGACAAGACTAAGGATGTTGTAGGAAGGACTGATAATGCATCTTTACACACAAACAAACCACCACCATATACTGGCACCCCCTCTGTTTATTCTGTTTCAGAACTCAGCGCACTCAGGATGGACCCTGACCTCGATGGCTGCCCCCCCCCCCAACTGCACCTCCTTCAGCAAGCCAGAATCCACTCTCACACCCAGAGCCACAGACTGGTCCCTCCACATCAGTTGTTCTGAACCAACCCGCTCCAGCGAGAAGAAACAGTGATCCTGGTCCTCCCTCCCCCATGCACACCAGACTGCAAAGAAAACTCCAGCAGAGCGGGGCAAATACCTCCTCCCCCCATCCCAGTGATGAGGACATGCCCCAGACTGAAGTTTTTGTTAATGCCCCCATGGTGGAAGTTGCAGGTCCCACCGGTCCAATTTTGGTCCATCGTCCCTGGGCAAATTCAGATGTTGCCAGTGCTGCAGAACTTTTGCCAGACCCAGTTGCCTCAGGACCAAAATTCTGTGAAGCCTTTGATGCGTTCTGCAGAGAGTTTAGACCCACTGGAGCAGAAATAAGACGTCTCTTTGCGAAGAAATTTAAAGCCAGTGATCTCCAGAAGATAAATGACAAGTTGCCCCAACCACATCTTCGCTCTGTCAACTGTGTCTGGGAGGATGCCCAGAACAACGAGTATAATGTGGCCCTTACAACACTTACTGCTGCCATGAAAGAAAAATTCCCCACCCGAGTGGACATGCATGCTGTGAATACCTGCAAACAAAGACCTGACGAGCTCACTGATGACTACATTCATCGTCTGATCCAGGTCTTCAACACACACAGCGGACATGAACAACCAACCTTGCTGGGAGAGAGACCAGGGACTTGGGAGAGTCAGCTGTGTGACATCATCTTAAAAGGCCTTCTTCCTGAGATTTCAGCCAAAGTCAAAGCCAACTACGTAGGATGGGCTGAACAAGCCAGACTGGACGATGTGCAACGACATGCACGCCATGCCCAACAACTGCTACAACAGGAGAAAAAGAAAAAAAGACGACAAGGCATCCAGAGACATTCATTCAGCAGCTTTGACCATGTATTCAGCAGTTGCTAACCAGAACCTCGCCTATACCAAAGGTGAAGAGAGAGAAAGAAGACATGTATACCCCCACAAAAGACGTGAGAAGAATCTCACAAACAGAGCTTGCTTCAAATGTGGCAAATTTGGACACTGGAGAGATATGTGCCCTAAGAACCAGACCATGGGTGACATACAACAAGCTGACTGATATGGGGAAGCCACGAGGAAAAAGGGAACAACTGTCTGTGCTGACTTCTGAAGAGGGAGGTAACGCACACAACACAACACACACACATGAAAACACAGCACACACAACAAAGAAAATGCTTGCAACTGATTCATACAACTTAATACAGCAAGCTATTGCCCACTTAGAAACAAACAAAAAAAACATTAACCCTTCTCAATATTGTGGTACCTATGCCCATTATGAATCAAATGCTTATAAAGAATTTCCTTGTTTTGATTTAAACATAGGAGGAGTGAATGTGTCTTTTATGATCGATTCTGGTGCTACCAACTCTGTGGTTATGTCAAAGGCATTCCCTGAAAAACCTAAAATGAGTGGTAACCATGTTTTTTCTATGTCTGCATCTGGCCAAATTGTAAAAGAAAATGTTACCACACCCTTAAGGTGTCACACATCTACTGGACACACATTTAAGCACGGTTTCCTTTTGTCTGATCTGTGTCCAGTGAATCTCATGGGGCGTGACCTCATGTGCAAACTTGGCATTGTATTAACCTCATCCCCAGAGGGAATTAAAGTTTCCTCTGCAGAAACACTTACTGCTGTAAAACTGGACTGTGCCACGCTGACATATGCATATGTCTGGCAACTTAGCACATCACCAATAACCACACACCTCACAAATTTAGCCCATGATCTCATCTCTACCGATAACACTGATTTTATGACACCCAGCGACCTCCATTGCGCAGCTCACATCTCTTTTGGACCAGATCCGTCATATGAAGAAAGATGGTTCCATGAAACTCATGAAGTTCTGACTTCAACCTTTCTATTTCACAACTCTGACATGGCAGCTGCAGCCATTTCTCTGACGCCTGTGCAGCAATGTTTTTTTTTTCTGTTTCTGAATCTTTTCCTCATTTACCTTTGGCCAAGCCACACAATTTACAGTGGCGGGATCTAGGTCCTTTTGTAAAACAATGTCATGACGCTCAGGACTGGCAATCCACTCGTGATTCCCAGATTTTTTTTTCTCCATCCCTTAAGGTGTATAAACAACAACTTTTCAGTACTGTACATGCATGCAAATCAGTGAAACCGGTTTCCATGGCTGCCGTCGCTTCCTCTCACAGTTTTCTGTCTGAGGAACAGGCAGCAGCCATCCCCTCATTACGGGACGTCCCTTCAGATCTCTGGGCCCAGAGTAAATATGATGTTGGCTTGATAAAAAATTGTGAACCTGTTGTGATAACCCCAAAGTCTGATTATAGGCCTTGTCAACGCCAGTACCCTCTTAAGCCTGAAGCTGTAGCTGGTATTAAACCTGCATTTGACTCCATGGTTAAAACCGGAGTCATAGTTCCCTGTGACAACTCCCCTGTTCGTTCACCATTGTTTCCTGTAAAGAAAATCAGAGACAAAGGTCAGCCTGATGAATGGCGTTTTGTTCAAGACCTACAAAGTGTTAATGCTGCAGTTCAACCAAGAGCTCCAATTGTCCCAAATCCCCATACAATTTTGTCTCAGGTACCTTCAGATGCCACAGTATTTTCTGTCGTAGACCTGTCAAATGCTTTTTTCTCAGTGCCTGTTCACCCTGACAGTCAGTATTGGTTCGCATTTACTTTTGAAGAGAAGACTTGGACTTTTACACGACTTTGTCAGGGTTATTGTGAAAGCCCCACCATTTACAATGCTGCTCTAAGACAGAGTCTTGACTCCCTGAATTTAAGCCATGGCACTGCTCTTCTTCAGTATGTTGATGACCTGATGATTTGCAGTCCCACTCGTGAACAATGTGAATCTGATACCATTGCCTTGCTAAAACATCTCCATGCAAATGGCCATAAAGCTAGCTTATCTAAACTGCAGTTTGTACAGGAAAAAGTCACTTTTCTGGGTCATGTGATCACAGCTGAGGGCAGATCCCTCTCACCCAAACGTATTACTGCTATCCAAACTTTGCCAAAACCTCGCACAAAAAAACAACTTATGTCATTCCTAGGAATGTGTTCATACTGTCGTAACTTTGTACCAAATTTTTCTGTTTTAGAAGCCCCTTTGTCTGCTCTTATCCATGGAAAGAGTCTACAACCTTCAGATCTCATTACATGGACTCCTGAAGCAGAAATGGCTTTTACTGAACTGAAAATGTCTCTTCAAACAGCTCCCACCTTAGGACTTCCTGATCCGGATAAAACTTTCATTCAGACTGTGGATGAAAAACATGGCTGCATGACTTCTGTCCTTCTCCAAGATCATGGGGGACGCCTCAGGCCTGTGGGTTACTTCTCTTCCAAGCTTGATCCCGTTGCTGCTGGGATGCCTCGATGTCTACGGGCTGTGGCTGCTGCAGAAAAAGCTGTTCTGGCATCACGTGACATTGTGGGCTACACTGATCTCACACTCCTTGTTCCTCACGCTGTTTCTCTCATTCTTCTTGAACAGAAAACTTCTCATCTTTCAACAGCCAGATGGCTCAGGTATAACTCCATTCTTCTTGAAATGCCAAACATCACTGTGAAACGTTGCACTGTTTTAAATCCTGCAACATTGTTACCCGCCCCTGATGATGGTGAAGAACACAACTGTGTAGCTGCCTTGGAACAAGTCTGTACCCCGAGATCTGACCTTTCAGATATCCCAATACAAAACCCTGACATGATCCTTTTCGTAGATGGTTCTGCATCTAGAGATGCTCACACAGGGAGAAATTGTGTGGGTTTTGCAGTTTGTTCCTCTCATGATGTTTTGTCTTCAGGACCACTCCCCAAGCATTATTCAGCCCAGACTGCTGAACTCGTTGCACTAACTGAAGCATGTAAACTGGCTGCAGGTAAGTCTGTAAACATCTATACCGACTCCAGATATGCTTTTGGTGTTGTTCACGACTTTGGAGCACTGTGGAAACACAGAAAATTCCTGAAATCTGATGGCAAACCCATTCTAAATGCACAGCAAGTCTCATCACTTCTTGAAGCTATTCTGCTCCCTTCTGCTATTGCTGTGTGCAAATGTCAGGCTCACACTTCTTCTTCTGACCCTGTTAGCCAAGGAAATAATCGAGCTGATGCTGCTGCAAAGGCTGCAGCTTACCAAACTCTCCCTATATCTCAGAATTTTCTTTCAAGCCCTGCAGATGAAGTTCCTTATTCTCTGCCTGCGCTGCAGTCATTCGCAACTCCTGCAGAAAAACAACTTTGGATCAAGGCAGGAGCCACACACATTGATGGACTATGGCTTGGCCCAGACAGTAAGCCTTGTCTTCCAAAACATTTCTTCCATCATTATGCAAAGTTGACACATGGCAAGGATCATGTGTCAAAAGGAGGGATGCTATCAGCATTGACAACACACTGGTTCACGAAAGGTTTTTCAGCCTATGCACAGAAATTTTGCCAGTCTTGCATGATTTGTGCCACTCATAATGCCAAAAGAGCTTCCCCTGTTTTCCAAGCAGCCCATCCCCCTCCACAGAGACCATTTGAACATCTCATGATGGATTTTGTCGAATTGACTCCAGCAGAGGGTAAGAAATATGCACTTGTGATTGTAGACATGTGGTCGAAATGGATAGAAGTTTTTCCTTCCAAACATGCTAACAGTCATGCTGTTGCTAAAGCGCTGCTTACTGAAATAATTCCTAGATGGGGAATTCCAAACAAAATTAGCAGTGATAATGGTCCCCATTTTGTGAATAATGCAGTAACTCAAGTTGGAGCTTTTCTAGGTATTGACCTTAAAAACCACTGTGCCTATCATCCTCAGAGTGCCGGTGCAGTGGAAAGGGAGAATGGTACCCTTAAAGCTAAGTTAGCTAAGTGTTGTGAAGATACGGGCCTCTCATGGGTTAAAGTACTCCCACTTGTGCTTACACATATCAGAATGCGAAAGAGGGCTCGTGTAAACATGAGTCCCTTTGAAATCTTGTTTGGAAGACCCCCAAGTCTCGGAATGGGTCCGGCAGACCGGCCACTCCCCTCCACTTCTACATGTGATGATGCCATGTTGTCTTATTGCAAAACCCTCTCCACTGTGCTTTCTGATGTTTCAAAGCAGGTGACAGCAGCTCTTCCTGAACCAGCAGACACTCCTCTTCACTCACTAATACCAGGGGACTGGGTGGTGATTAAGGACTTCAGGAGAAAACACTGGAACTCCAAGAGGTGGCGAGGTCCGTTCCAGGTGTTACTGACAACACACACAGCGGTGAAGGTGGCAGAGAGAGCAACCTGGATTCATGCTAGCCACTGCAGACGAGTTCCTGAACCACGCCCCGGCTTCTCACCTGACGAACAACTGCTCCAGCCAACGGACCCTGAGCATTAACTGCTCCAAAGATCACAGTAACAGAGAAAAGAGAAGGTTACCCCTACCCAAACACTTCAGGGCGTGGGGAAGAGGGCTGATTGGGTATACAGAGTGTGCCCGCCCTCGGAGCCGCAAACTGCCAGCTTTAGGGTGTTTGGGTTGTGTGTGTCGCTACACTCACTTTGTTCTGTGCAACGACCCCCCCCCCCCCTCTCTCCGGCATGACAGACCACAAAACCTATTGTAACAACAGATGTGCCAAACTCATCATTTGCTGCATGTATACAGCTCTGATGCTAGCCCTGTTATGGACTCGTCTCCTACTCCCCAATCTTCAACTTCATAACATTAAGCTTCACTCCAAACGTAATGCGATATGGCTGTCAACCTTGGAGATGAAACTCAATCACTCAAGCCCCTACACATTAAACCTTTGGTATCGGTATGCTCGTTTTGTGGCCAATAACAAGTCCAACTGTTATGTCTGTTCTCACATGCCGATAGCAACTGACACGCCCACTGTCATCCCACAACCCTATCCAAACGTCCCATCCCTGTTCCCTGATATCTTAGTATCCTCCTATGAGAACTCTATGCTGAATCACACTCTTCTCACAAAAACTGGTGCTCTACCTCCTCTAGTCAACAGCTCCGGAAGAGGCTTCTCCAAGTTCCTGATGACCAATGCATCTGTCTTCGACCCCTTTCTAGGACCAGTCCACATTCCAGCCGACATGCGATTTCCCTGTTTTTCCAATCCCATTCAGATGCCTGGACAACCTGCTGTGCCCCTGGGACATATTTCCCTAATGTATTGTTCCAGCGTCCAAGTCCCTTGTACACCATTCCCCTCAAACAACTCTCTGAACACTTCCCAAGCTCCAATAGGCACCCAATGTTCTCCATATTATCATGTCCCTGATGTCTTAGGCACAACCCCTCAAAAAGACATGTTTTGGCTTTGTGGCCATTATCTCTTTCTTTCACTTCCCCCCAACTGGTCTGGACGATGTGCTCCTGTTCTGGCCACTCGACACTCTTATGTGGTGTCAGCTCATGGAATGCCCCGCCCTCGCCGCTCTGCCACTGACCCACACGACTCAATCTGGGGTTCAAATGTCCCAGCTGATAGGAAATTCTGGTCAAATGCTGAGAAAGTGGTCCTCTCATTTTTTTCCCCCGTTGGAGTAGGAAAAGTTATGCTTCGCCTGGAAACTGTGAACTATAAACTGGAAGAGTTTGCCAAAGACACCATTGCTGCCCTTAACGGCGTAGATGCTGAATTAACTGCCCTTAGACTGATGACTCTCCAAAATAGACTGGTTCTGGACCAGCTCACTGCATCATCTGGTGGTGTCTGTGTCCGAATTGGTTCTACCTGTTGTACCTGGATTCCCCAAAATGATGCAGATGGAGGATCAATTGTGCAGGCGTTATCAAATCTTACTGCACTGAAGGATTCAATGCTTGAGGACCATGTGTCCTCCACTGACTGGTTGTCATGGCTGACTGGCACCGGTTGGCAGTCTTTCCTGCTACGGATTTTGACTCCTGTCATCATTGTTATTGTATTGTTGATGTCATTTTCGTGCTGCATTATTCCCCTGGCAAAAAGTTGCCTATCTAGGATGATCGCTGCCCAATTTCTACATTTGTACACCCCCAACCTCCCCACAAATGCCCCTGAACATAATTTCATTCCTTCCCCTGGACATTTTGACGATTATTCAGATGATTCTGATAGTGACTCTATTGTGTGATAAGCCACTTTTGCTTCTGAAGAAAAGTCATGCATTAATGATGATGATCATTGAATCCCAGTGAATTTGATCACCTGATGTATGTTTCATGGCTGCTACTGTGTGATTAATATAAAATATGTTGATATTTTACTTTAATCAAAAGGAGGGAAATGTGAAGGAAAATTTTAAAGCTTCATTCTTTATTAGGAAACATGTTTAGCTTAAACTAGTTTAGAAAGTAGTTGTCTAGCATAAAGAGATAATTGTGTCTGAGACAATCTAATCAAGTCATTGTTCCTGCAAGACCAATTCACATCTTAAAGCTAATCAAGAGACCAAATGTCTGTCACCAAAGGCAGGTACTGACCTCCTGTGAGCCACTCAATCCACTTCCCTTCCTGTCTGAGCCATTGTTTGTCTCTTCTTTACATGCAAATGACGTCTTTAACAAATACGCATCTCCTGTAAAGCTATATAAGGGGAAACTCCTCTTCTGTAAATCAGAGTCCTCATTCAGATGCCTTGTGGATCTGTGTGACGGCTCTCCTTGTGCTGCATAAGTTTTAATAAATTACTGTGTGATTTTCTCATTGAGATTCTTGATCCTTTTTTTTCCACAACACTAGATTAAAATCTGTACAAAGACAAAAGGTAAAAGCTCTGAACTGTGTCATTATCAGATTTAATGGTAGTTTTCTTTGTCTTCTTTTATGATTTTATTATAAATTAATTCAATTCAGTCATGACAGAATTTCGTTGTTTTTGACCGTTTGTAATTGGATTTAGAAAAATTATATGAAGCTGTGATTATTATAATGATGATAATGATTAGTTTCAGTAAAAGGCAAAGACCCCGTGCAAAGTCGGTGGAAAACAAAAAAAACTTTCTTTCTTTGTTTAGTTTTTTTCCAGTTCCGGTTCTCAAAAAAGAAAAGTGGAAAAGAGACGTTTAAAGTGAGTAAAACCAGATACAATGGACTGAAACCAGTTCTGCAGTTACTTCTTTGGACTAAAACCAGTCCTGCAGATGTCTTTCTGGACTGAAACCAGTTCTGCAGACGTCTTTTTTGGACTGAAACCAGTCCTGCAGACGTCTTTTTCTGGACTGAAACCAGTTCTGCAGACGTCTTTTCTGGACTGAAACCAGTCCTGCAGACTTCTTTTAATGACTGAAACCAGTCCTGCAGACGTCTTTTTTGGACTGAAACCAGTCCTGCAGACATCTTTTTTGGACTGAAACCAGTCCTGCAGACATCTTTTCTGGACTGAAACCAGTCCTGCAGACATCTTTTCAGGACTAAAACCAGTTCTGCAGACGTCTTTTTGGACTGAAACCAGTCCTGCAGACGTCTTCTTCTGGACTAAAACCAGTCCTGCAGATGTCTTTTCTGGACTGAAACCAGTTCTGCAGACGTCTTTTTTGGACTGAAACCAGTCCTGCAGACGTCTTTTTTGGACTGAAACCAGTCCTGCAGACGTCTTTTTTCAGGTCTAAAACCAGTCCTGCAGATGTCTTTTCATGACTGAAACCAGTCCTGCAGACGTCTTTCTGGAATGAAACCAGTCCTGCAGACGTCTTTCATGAATGAAACCAGTTCTGCAGACGTCTTTTCATGACTGAAACCAGTTCTGCAGTCGTCTTTTCAGGACTGAAACCAGTCCTGCAGACATCTTCTTTGGACTGAAACCAGTCCTGCAGACATCTTTTCAGGACTGAAACCAGTCCTGCAGACGTCTTTTCAGGACTGAACCCAGTTCTGCAGACGTCTTTTCAGGACTAAAACCAGTTCTGCAGACATCTTTTCAGGACTGAAACCAGTTCTGCAGACGTCTTTTCTGGACTGAAACCAGTCCTGCAGACATCTTTTCAGGACTAAAACCAGTTCTGCAGACGTCTTTTCTGGACTGAAACCAGTTCTGCAGACGTCTTTTCAGGACTAAAACCAGTCCTGCAGACGGCTTTTCTGCAGAAACCAGTTCTGCAGACGTCTGTTTTGGGCTGAAACCAGTTCTGCAGACATCTTTTCAGGACTAAAACCAGTTCTGCAGACGTCTGTTTTGGACTGAAACCAGTTCTGCAGACATCTTTTTAGGACTGAAACCAGTTCTGCAGACGTCTTTTTTGGGCTGAAACCAGTTCTGCAGACGTCTGTTTTGGGCTGAAACCAGTTCTGCAGACGTCTTTTCAGGACTGAAACCAGTTCTGCAGACGTCTTATCAGGACTGAAACCAGTTCTGCAGACATCTTCTCTGGACTGAAACCAGTTCTGCAGACGTCTTTTTCAGGACTGAAACCAGTTCTGCAGACGTCTTTTTTGGACTGAAACTAGTGTTGTAGACGTCTTTTCTGGACAGAAACCAGTCCTGCAGACGTCTTTTCTGGACTAAAACCAGTTCTGCAGACGTCTTTTCTGGACTGAAACCAGTTCTGCAGACGTCTTTTTCAGGACTGAAACCAGTTCTGCAGACGTGTTTTCATGACTGAAACCAGTTCTGCAGACGTCTTTTCATGACTGAAACCAGTTCTGCAGACATCTTTTCATGACTGAAACCAGTTCTGCAGACGTCTTTTCATGACTGAAACCAGTTCTGCAGACGTCTTTCTCATGACTGAAACCAGTTCTGCAGACGTCTTTTCATGACTGAAACCAGTTCTGCAGACGTCTTTTCAGGACTGAAACCAGTTCTGCAGACGTCTTTTCATGACTGAAACCAGTTCTGCAGACGTCTTTTCATGACTGAAACCAGTTCTGCAGACGTCTTCTCATGACTGAAACCAGTTCTGCAGACGTCTTTTCATGACTGAAACCAGTTCTGCAGACGTGTTTTCAGGACTGAAACCAGTTCTGCAGACGTCTTTTCATGGCTGAAACCAGTCCTGCAGACGTCTTTTCAGGACTGAAACCAGTTCTGCAGACGTCTTTTCATGACTGAAACCAGTTCTGCAGACATCTTTTCATGACTGAAACCAGTTCTGCAGACGTCTTTTTTTGGGCTGAAACCAGTTCTGCAGTCGTCTTTTCAGGACTGAAACCAGTTCTGCAGACGTCTTTTCATGACTGAAACCAGTTCTGCAGACGTCTTATCAGGACTGAAACCAGTTCTGCAGACGTCTTTTTCATGACTGAAACCAGTTCTGCAGACGTCTTTCAGGACTGAAACCAGTTCTGCAGACGTCTTTTCAGGACTGAAACCAGTTCTGCAGACGTCTTTTTGGGCTGAAACCAGTTCTGCAGACGTCTTTTCAGGACTGAAACCAGTTCTGCAGACGTCTGTTTTGGGCTGAAACCAGTTCTGCAGACGTCTGTTTTGGGCTGAAACCAGTTCTGCAGACGTCTTTTTTGGGCTGAAACCAGTTCTGCAGACGTCTTTTTTTGGGCTGAAACCAGTTCTGCAGACGTCTTTTCAGGACTGAAACCAGTTCTGCAGACGTCTTTTTGGGCTGAAACCAGTTCTGCAGACGTCTGTTTTGGGCTGAAACCAGTTCTGCAGACGTCTTTCAGGACTGAAACCAGTTCTGCAGACGTCTTATCAGGACTGAAACCAGTTCTGCAGATGTCTGTTTTGGGCTGAAACCAGTTCTGCAGACGTCTTTTTCAGGACTGAAACCAGTTCTGCAGACGTCTGTTTTGGGCTGAAACCAGTTCTGCAGACGTCTTTCAGGACTGAAACCAGTTCTGCAGACGTCTTTTCAGGACTGAAACCAGTTCTGCAGACGTCTTTTTTGGGCTGAAACCAGTTCTGCAGACGTCTTTTCAGGACTGAAACCAGTTCTGCAGACGTCTTTTCATGACTGAAACCAGTTCTGCAGACGTCTTTTCAGGACTGAAACCAGTCCTGCAGACGTCTTTTTCTTGACTGAAACCAGTTCTGCAGACGTCTTTTTCAGGACTGAAACCAGTTCTGCAGACGTCTTTTCAGGACTGAAACCAGTTCTGCAGACGTCTTTTTTGGGCTGAAACCAGTTCTGCAGACGTCTTTTCAGGACTGAAACCAGTTCTGCAGACGTCTGTTTTGGGCTGAAACCAGTTCTGCAGACGTCTGTTTTGGCCTGAAACCAGTTCTGCAGACATTTTTTTTAGACTGAAACCAGTTCTGCAGACTTCTTTTTTGGGCCTAAACCAGTTCTGCAGACGTCTTTTCAGGACTGAAACCAGTTCTGCAGACGTCTTTTTTGGGCTGAAACCAGTTCTGCAGACGTCTGTTTTGGGCTGAAACCAGTTCTGCAGACGTCTTTCAGGACTGAAACCAGTTCTGCAGACGTCTTATCAGGACTGAAACCAGTTCTGCAGATGTCTGTTTTGGGCTGAAACCAGTTCTGCAGACGTCTTTTTCAGGACTGAAACCAGTTCTGCAGACGTCTGTTTTGGGCTGAAACCAGTTCTGCAGACGTCTTTCAGGACTGAAACCAGTTCTGCAGACGTCTTTTCAGGACTGAAACCAGTTCTGCAGACGTCTTTTTTGGGCTGAAACCAGTTCTGCAGACGTCTTTTCAGGACTGAAACCAGTTCTGCAGACGTCTTTTAATGACTGAAACCAGTTCTGCAGACGTCTTTTTCTGGACTGAAACCAGTTCTGCAGACATCTTTTAATGACTGAAACCAGTCCTGAAGACCTTCTCGCTGGACTGAAACCAGTCTTGTCCTTTCTGCGGCGTCTGAAACTTGTTGGGAGATCTCGGCCCGTCTGTCAGATGGATTCTCGTCCATCGAGGTCTCGTTGCCAGGAGCGTCTCTGACGGACATCCAGTCCTGTCTTCTGCTCTCTGATGGTTTCTGACTGCTTCCCTTTCGCGTGGTGACTTCAGAGCTCGCCACGGCCATGGTCTGGCCTCGTGCCCACCTCTCCTCGGCCCCGGGCCCTTGTCAGCCTGACGCTGCGATTCCTCCACCGCCTGAAATTAATTTCCCTTCCTCACTGACCCATGATGAAATCCTGGAACAGCCTGTGTGGCTGAGCTGAGGCAACAGAGATGCCGGTTATGTCCTGATGGTCTGGCTGCTGAATCTGCAGCGATGGAACCGGACCGGAGGCCGTCTTCTAACAGCCGAGCTGGCCGGGAAGACGGGGGGTCAGCCCAGCTTTAGAAAACATTTCCTGATGTCGGCTCCACGGCGCCGTGTTGGCAGCGGAGCAATTGTATAAGTTGCAATTATACGAGAATAAAGTTATGAATTTACCAGAGTTAATTAGTTAATTTACCAGAATAAAATCATAAATTTACAAGAATAAAGTTGTAAATTTAGGAGAATATTGTCCTGATAAATGACGAACCGTAAAGTTCATTGAATGAGGTGGTGGAGCATTTGGTGAAGATGTACTTCAGCATCGGTTTTACAAACCAGGAGATCCTGAATCTCTCGGTACACACTCAGAAACATAAACAGGTACGAGACAGGATCATTTCTGTACCTGTACGTACATTTACTACAAATGTTCTCTCAAAAGTACAATATTGGTCTTTATGAGGCCAGAAGTACCTATATACTATGAAAAAGGCTCCAAAGTAATATAAAGTACACATTTGTACCATTCCAACCCTAAGGGTACCTGCAGCATTGAAACATGTGTGTAGCTTGTACAATAACTATAAATAGCAGTACTTCTAAACAGTAGTATAATTATAGTTATTATATTATGATTTTCATAATAATCATAGTAATAATTATATGTATAATTATATATGTGTTTGGCCTAATATTTCTATAATAATTATTCATTTATTATTAGCATCTTTGATTGTTGTCATAATCTCTATTTTATTGACTTTTATTCATCATCTTTAATTGGTTTAATTGTACTTTATTAACTCATACAGCTTGATAAGGTACAAAAATGGACCATGAAGGTACAGAAATGTCTTTCAGAAAGGAACCCCCCCCCCCCCCCCCCCCCCCCAACAAGCTTTGGACCCTTTTAGGTACAAACTGGTACCTCTGTTTGTGAGTGAGACGTAAGCACCACATTGTCATCAGCAGCAGGACTGAAAAGAATCTGCTAGGAAATGAATCTCCTCTGCAGAAAGAAGCGAACAGACTTGGAGGACGCGGCTGCTTTTGTGGAGGAGGAAGTGACTGGAACCGGTGTTGTGCTAAAAAACGTACCCCTGACGTGAAAAGCCCCTCTCTCAAAGAGCGCAGTTACTGCGGCTCACCAGTAGATGGCGTGTACTCATATTTAATATCCTGAAGGTCTGGAAAAAAGTTTCGGCTCCACACCGACCACCTCCATGTTTGTTTGTTTGTTTTTGTCATCTTGAAAACATTTTCAAGACAACACGACTTTATTCTCATAAATTTACAATTTTATTCTTGTAAGTTTACAACTTTGTCGTAAATTTAAAACCTTTTTTCTCGTAAACCTAAAACTTTTTCTGAACATTTTTTTTACATTGACAAGTTTTTTCTAGTAAATTTACAACTTTATTCTTTTAAGTTTGCAATTTCATTTTTGCAAGTTTACAACTTTTTCTCAGAACTTTTCAACTTTATTCTTGTAAGTTTAAAACTTTTCTCATGTAAAATAAGGACTTTTTTCTGGTAAAGTTGCGACATCTTCCTCGTAATATTACGATTTATAAAACATTTTCTTAGTGTGGCCCCAATCCTCCGTTGTAATCGTTCGTACACCAGGAACTGTCCTCCCTCTCTGTTAAGATGCATCCAGTCGTCACATACTTCTCTTCTCTCTTCACTTCTGAAATATTTCCACCACCTTCAGCATCATTGCTCCTCCACCGAAGCAGCCCAGTTCCACCGTGAGGATGGAAAGTTTCACCCGTGGACTCTGGCTTCTGTCGGCTGCAGCTCATTTAAACGTAGCAGAGATCTACGGCGGTCCACGAACGTCTCAGATGGATTCCAGCAGCTGTTAGATGATGAGTTCAGAACAAGTTTGCATCCTAAAAGTCTGAAGAGTCCGACTGTCAACTGGCTTTGTTGCAGTTTGACAGTTTCGTCTGCTGGAATCACAGGGGGACATGTGTCCCCCCCAGCCAGGACACTGGTCCTGATGCGTTCATGGACCAGGCTGCTGTCCAAGTTCAGGAGGAATTAAATAAATCTGCTTTTATATGACCTGAATCTGTCTGTGTGACATTTACAACCACGTTTTCTCCGTAAATATCAGCTTTCAGTGCACTTTTATTTATTGGCATCGTGTTTTTCCCCGTCTGTCTGTCTGTCTGCACGCGCCCTGCCAGTCTCATGACCGTCTACAGGCGTGTTGGGGGTTCACCTGCTGCATCAGCTGTCCGGCCTCGCGGTCTACGACGCGTTCGGTTTCCTGAAGGACCCCACGAGCAGCTTTCAGCATTGTGGTGAGCGGATGTTCGTGGGCGGAGCCTGATCTCCTCTCAGGCCATTACTCCCATTAACGGGTCGTACTGGGGACCAGTAGAGGTCCAGAGTCCCACTGAGACCTGTCAGCTTCAATATTCACATCACTGGCTGACTGACTGACACCCTCCTCATCCTCCGCTGCTCTTCCTCACCCCCCCTCGCCGGCCTGCAGCCTGGCCGGCAGGACGGAGGACTTCAGGAGTCAGACAGCATGGATGAGATGATGAAGAGGAGGGGAAGGAGGTGCGGGTGGTGTATGTGAGGGTATCACCTCCTGAGGAAGGCTGAGTGGGGGGGGGGGGGGGGGGGGGGGGGTCTTGACCTTCCGTGGTACTGATGAGGAGGGAGGAGCTCATGCTCAGATTATGCAAATGAGGTGTTGTTTTGATGCAAAACAAGCCGGACTGGCCGCGAATGTTTCTCCAGTCGTGAAAGGGCGAGACTCCCTGGGAGAAATACCAGGAGAGGGGGGGGTGATGGGGGGGGTCGGGGCGGCTCCCCCAGCATTATACATTATCATATTTCCACGTAATTAGTTGGTTTTTCCACATGAAATGAGGAAGCGGCTCGACGGTGCGTTCACTGCCGCGAGGACAGTCAGCTTCTCTGCTCTGTTACAGAGACGACCTCTGACCTATATCCCCCCCTCAGCCTGTAAATGAAAACAGGCTTCATGGGTCTGATTAATATGTGAAGAGGGGCCATTAGCAGGAACAGTGGCTTAACAGGAGTCTTCAGGGGCCCCCGGGGGCCGCTGGCGGTTTGATTTCAGGATCACAAACATGTGCAGAAAACAAACAGCAGGAGAAGCCGGGCACGGGACCAAAACCACACGCGCCCGTAAAGTGGTCCTGGTAGGTGGCCGCGGGCCTGAGAGGTCCTGCTGCCCAGCGCTCACATTCCCCACAGCGCAAACCTGCACCTGAAGTGGTCACACGTCATCAGCCTGATCAGCAGGTCTGGAACCAAATCTTTCCCAGATCAGCGGGTCTGGAACCCAACACATCCCAGATCAGCGGGTCTGGAACCCAACACGTCCCAGATCAGCGGGTCTGGAACCAAACATGTTCCAGATCAGCAGGTCTAGAACCCAATACGTCCCAGATCAGGAGGTCTGGAACCAAACACATCCCTGATCAGCGGGTCTGGAACCCAACACATCCCAGATCAGCAGGTCTGGAACCAAACATGTTCCAGATCAGGAGGTCTGGAACCCAACACATCCCAGATCAGCAGGTCTGGAACCCAACACGTCCCAGATCAGCAGGTCTGGAACCAAACATGTTCCAGATCAGCAGGTCTAGAACCCAACACATCCCAGATCAGCGAGGTCTGGAACCCAACACATCCCAGATCAGCAGGTCTGGAACCAAACATGTTCCAGATCAGGAGGTCTGGAACCCAACACATCCCTGATCAGCAGGTCTGGAACCCAACACGTCCCAGATCAGCAGGTCTGGAACCAAACATGTTCCAGATCAGCAGGTCTGGAACCAAACATGTTCCAGATCAGCGGGTCTGTAACCCAACATGTCCCAGATCAGGAGGTCTGGAACCCAACACATCCCAGATCAGCGGGTCTGGAACCCAACACGTCCCAGATCAGGAGGTCTGGAACAAAACATGTTCCAGATCAGCAGGTCTGGAACCAAACACATCCCGGATCAGCAGGTCTAAAACTCGACACATCCCTGATCAGCGGGTCTAGAACCCAACACGTTCCAGATCAGGAGGTCTGGAACCCAACACATCCCAGATCAGCAGGTCTGAAACGAAAAACGTCCCAGATCAACAGGTCTGGAATCAAACCTGTCCCAGATCAGCAGGTCTAAAACTCGACACATCCCTGATCAGCGGTTCTGGAACCCAACACATCCCAGATCAGCGGGTCTGGAACCCAACACGTCCCAGATCAGCGGGTCTGGAACCCAACACGTCCAAGATCAGCGGGTCTGGAACCAAACACGTCCCAGATCAGCAGGTCTGGAACCAAACACGTCCCAGATCAGCGGGTCTGGAACCCAACACGTCCCAGATCAGCAGGTCTGGAACCCAACACGTCCAAGATCAGCGGGTCTGGAACGAAAAACGTCCCAGATCAACAGGTGTGGAACCCAACACGTCCCTGATCAGCAGGTCTGGAACCCAACACGTCCCTGATCAGCAGGTCTGGAACCAATAACGTCCCAGATCAGCAGGTCTGGAACCCAACACGTCCCAGATCAGCGGGTCTGGAACCCAACACGTCCAAGATCAGCGGGTCTGGAACGAAAAACGTCCCAGATCAACAGGTGTGGAACCCAACACGTCCCTGATCAGCAGGTCTGGAACCCAACACGTCCCTGATCAGCAGGTCTGGAACCCAACACGTCCCTGATCAGCAGGTCTGGAACCAAAAACGTCCCAGATCAGCAGGTCTGGAACCCAACACGTCCCAGATCAGCAGGTCTGGAACCCAACACGTCCCAGATCAGCGGGTCTGGAACCCAACACGTCCCTGATCAGCAGGTCTGGAACCAAAAACGTCCCAGATCAGCAGGTCTGGAACCAAAAACGTCCCAGATCAGCAGGTCTGGAACCCAACACGTCCCAGATCAGCAGGCCCAGATGAATCATTTTAATCCCAATCCACTTTATTTCTACAGCATGTAACTAACAGAGATTTTCCCAACGTCGCCTCATCTTCGCTTTCAGGAGGTGAATCTGCAGCCACAAGAGACAGAAGTCAGGAAGTCTGTCTCATTTTTAAATGGACTTTTAAATGTGCTTGGACATGTTTCATTCCATCCCAAAATCAATCTAAAAACCAGATCCAAATCCAGACCAAAGTCAGTCTAAAACCAGATCCAAATCCAGACCAAAGTCAGTCTGAAACCAGATCTAAATCCAGACCAAAATCAATCTAAAACCAGATCCAAATCCAGACCAAAGTCAGTCTAAAACCAGATCCAAATCCAGACCAAAGTCAGTCTGAAACCAGATCCAAATCCAGACCAAAGTCAGTCTGAAACCAGATCCAAATCCAGAGTAAAATCATTCTGAAACCAGATCCAAATCCAGACCAAAGTCAGTCTGAAACCAGATCCAAATCCAGACCAAAGTCAGTCTAAAACCAGATCCAAATCCAGACCAAAGTCAGTCTGAAACCAGATCAATCAACCAAATCAATCTAACCAGATCTAAATCCAGACCAAAATCAATCTACAAACCAGATCCAAATCCAGACCAAAGTCAGTCTGAAACCAGATCCAAATCCAGAGTAAAATCATTCTGAAACCAGATCCAAAGCCAGACCAAAGTCAGTCTGAAACCAGATCCAAATCACAATAACAATCCAAATCCAGACCAAAGTCAGTCTGAAACCAGATCCAAATCCAGACCAAAGCCTAGTCTGGAATCAGTCTGAGGTCTAGTTTTATGTAGTAAAACCTCAAAGCCAACTCCAAGTTAGAGCAACAACCATCTGACCACAACTCAGGTGAATGCTGGATTCTGATTGGCTGCAGAGATGATGAGAAGCACCTGCAGTCAGCTCGTGTTCTCGTTTCTGCATATGTGCACACATCTGATGAAAGTCCAGAATCAGGTTTGTGTTTGGTCTGAGCAGAGCTGCCGTACGAAACCGGGAAACTTCGTTCTTCAGCAGTGGCTACGGGGAACCGCAATGGGCTGAAGATGACGTGATGAGGAACCGAGATGAGCTGATTCTGCCACCGGTTCTCCAATCGAGGCGTCGGCTCCAAGAACAAAGAGATGTTCTCTAATTCTCTGTAGCTGCGTTAGTCTTGTTGTTACTTCACCACAAACTTCTCTAAACTCTTCTGACATGACATCGCCGTGCTCTCCATCCATCCCCGGGGGTCCTGCTGAAAAAAACACCTGTCATCGTTCATGTCGGAGGTGGCGTGAGCTAAAGCTAACCTGGCCCGGGAGGATGGAGGGAGTGAGGGACGGACCGGAGGCGAGGTGGAGCGGGCTGTGATGGCGTGCGTCCCACGGAGCGTGCTCAGTGAAGCAGCAGGCGAGCAGTAGCTTCACATTAGCCCGCTGAGGCTGGAGAGGAGTTGGCTGCAGTCCGGACTTCATGCATCATCGGTCCGTGTGTGTGTGTGGGGGGGGGTGTGTGAGTGTGTGTGTGTGTGTGTGGGGGGGGGGGGTGTGTGTCCTCCACATTTGCCGCTCGGCTGGCGTCCACATCGTCTCTGCTTTGAACAGGACGCCTCGTTTTTCTGCCCACAACAGCCTCTGATCAGACATGATCCTGCATCAACAGATCAATGATCTGATCTGGACCCGATCCCACACCGGTTCATCAAGCCCTGCGAGTCAACCCGGGTCAACCAGAACCCCTGTAAACACCACCACTGAAAGATTTGGACATCAGAATGAATCCAGTTCTGATACTGGAAACAAATGCAGTCCTTAATGGTCTAAAACCAGATTCAAGACCAGACTAACCAACCCTGTCCCAACTGAGGACAAACCAGGCCCAAACTTTTGCTTAACTGAGACGGAGACAAAACCAGGTCTAAGAGGAGACTAAAACCAGTTCAAAACCAGGTCCAGTACTAGACTAAAACATCTTCAAAACTAGGTCTAAAACTAAATTAAAACCAGTTTAAAACCAGGTCTAAGAGGAGACTAAAACCAGTTCAAAACCAGGTCTAAAACTAGACTAAAACATCTTCAAAACCAGGTCTAAAACTAGACTAAAACCAGTTCAAAACCAGGTCTAAGAGGAGACTAAAACAAGTTCAAAACCAGGTCCAGTACTAGACTAGAACATCTTCAAAACCAGGTCTAAAACTAGACTAAAACCAGTCAAAACCAGGCCAGTACTAGACTAGAACATCTTCAAAACCAGGTCTAAAACTAGACTAAAACCAGTTCAAAACCAGGTCTAAGAGGAGACTAAAACCAGTTCAAAACCAGGTCCAGTACTAGACTAAAACATCTTCAAAACCAGGTCTAAAACTAGACTAAAACCAGTTCAAAACCAGGACTAAGGGGAGACTAAAACCAGTTCAAAACCAGGTCCAGTACTAGACTAAAACATCTTCAAAACAGGCTAAAACTAGTCTAAAACCAGTTCAAAACCAGGTCCAGTACTAGACTAAAACATCTTCAAAACTAGGTCTAAAACTAGTCTAAAACCAGTTCAAAACCAGGTCTAAGAGGAGACTAAAACCAGTCAACACCAGGCTAAAACTAGACTAAAACCAGTTCAAAACCAGGCTAAGAGGAGACTAAAACCAGTTCAAAACCAGGCCAGTACTAGACTAAAACATCTTCAAAACTAGGCTAAAACTAGTCTAAAACCAGTTCAAAACCAGGTCCAGTACTAGACTAAAACATCTTCAAAACTAGGTCTAAAACTAGTCTAAAACCAGTTCAAAACCAGGTCTAAGAGGAGACTAAAACCAGTTCAACACCAGGTCTAAAACTAGACTAAAACCAGTTCAAAACCAGGTCTAAGAGGAGACTAAAACCAGTTCAAAACCAGGTCCAGTACTAGACTAAAACATCTTCAAAACTAGGTCTAAGACTGGATTAAAACAAGTTCAAAACCAGGTCTTAAACTAGACTAAAACCAGTTCAAAACCAGTTCTAAGATCAATGATCTGATCTGGACTCGATCCCACACCGGTTCATCAAGTCCTGCGAGTCAACCCGGGTCAACCAGAACCCCTTAAAAACCACCACTGAAAGCTTTGGACATCAGAATGAATCCAGTTCTGATACTGGAAACAAATGCAGTCCTTAATGGTCTAAAACCAGATTCAAGACCAGACTAAACCCTGTCCCAACTGAGGACAAACCAGGCCCAAACTTTTGCTTAACTGAGACGGAGACAAAACCAGGTCTAAGAGGAGACTAAAACCAGTTCAAAACCAGGTCTACAACTAATTAAAACCAGTTCAAAACCAGGTCTAAAACTAGATTAAACCAGTTCAAAACAAGGTCTAAAAATCGACTTAAACTAGTTCAAAACCTGGTCTAAGAGGAAACTAAAACATCTTCAAAACCAGGTCTAAAAATGGACTTAAACCATTTCAAAACCTGGTCCAATACTAGACTAAAACCTGTTCAAAACCAGGTCTAAAAATCGACTTAAACCAGTTCAAAACCAGGTCTAAGAGGAAACTAAAACATCTTCAAAACCAGGTCTAAAAATGGACTTAAACCATTTCAAAACCTGGTCCAATACTAGACTAAAACCTGTTCAAAACCAGACATCTGTACATAAAGGTCCAGGATTTTGGTCCGGATGCTCCTGCAGGTGGGATGATGTCTGGTTTTCGGAGGAGATCCTGGTGGACATAGTTCAGTCACGGAGCTTCACATCAGTTTTCTCTTCAAATCTTCAGAAGTTTAGATGAGCAATGATGAGCAGCGCATCTGTAACCTGATTGGTCCAGATCAGCATCACTGATGATCAGCTGGACTCATCTGGTCCAGGATGGAAAAACCGCGACTGCAGAAGTTCCTGCTGACACCTGTTGCAGCAGGACGAGTCCAGATTCAGGCAGACCAGCGTAGACGAGGAGGGGGAGGAGGAGGAGGAGGCGAGGAGGAGGCGGCGAGGAGGAGGAGGCGAGGAGGAGGCGAGGAGGAGGAGGCGAGGAGGAGGCGGCTGGCTGCAGCAGCATGGCGGAGCTCCAGTCTGCTGGCCGGAGACCAGTTGGTGCTTAATCACAGCGAGCGGTCAGCTTCTGCCTTTCACAGCCAGCTGACATCAGGCCTGTGCACGTGTGTGTGTGTGCACGAGGTGTTGGGACATCCCTCCCCCCATCACCCCCCTTTCACCCCCCCCCATCACCCCCCATCCAGCATGAAGGTGTGTAATCTGCATCCAGGAGGAGGATTAAACATGCCTTCTATGACTGTGTGATGTGGTGGTGTGTGTGTGTGTGTGTGTGTGTGTGTGTGTGTGTGTGTGTGTGTGTGTGTGTGTGGAGGGGGGGCCTAGGATGTGGGGGGGGCAGGATGACCTGCCAACACCATGAACGTGTGCAGACGGTGGTGGTGAGCCGAGCCAAAGCCGGAGCAGAGCTGCCAGCCGAGCTGGGTGACCTGTTAGTCCACGTCTCCCCCGACGCTCTGCAGCCGCGCACGCACACGCACATGCGCACACACACACACACACACACACACACACACACTATGCCAGCGTGTGTGTGTGTGTGTGTGTGTGTGTGTGTGCGTCCAGCGTGTGAAACATCACATGGTGACAGTTTGGCCGGTGAAACATGGCGGCTGGACGCCGTCACGCCTCCGTCCCCGGTGACTGTGTGACATCAGCAGAACTGAGTCTGTCTGGACCAATCGGGAGGCTCGCTCATCCAGGTGTTCCCTCACCTGGCTCAGCTTCCTGACAACTCTGCTCGCATCACTGTAACTTTAGTATCCGGGTCCTCAGTGAGAACTGGATCCTGCAGACCAGAACTGAGGCTTCTTTTAACCGACATCATTTTAACCTGCTGAGCCTGGTTCACCTGCCGGACCTGGTCTAGACTCTGGTCTGGATTCTGGTCTAGACTCTGATCTGGATTCTGGTCTAGACTCTGGTCTGGATTCTGGTCTAGACTCTGATCTGGATTCTGGTCTGGATTCTGGTCTAGACTCTGGTCTGGATTCTGGTCTAGACTCTGATCTGGATTCTGGTCTAGACTCTGGTCTGGATTCTGGTCTAGACTCTGATCTGGATTCTGGTCTAGACTCTGGTCTGGATTCTGGTCTAGACTCTGATCTGGATTCTGGTCTGGATTCTGGTCTAGACTCTGATCTGGATTCTGGTCTGGATTCTGGTCTGGACTCTGGTCTGGATTCTGGTCTGGATTCTGGTCTGGATTCTGGTCTGGATTCAGGTCTGGATTCTGGTCTGGATTCACTGGATTCAGGTCTGGATTCTGGGTCTGGATTCTGGTCTGGATTCTTTTCTGGACTCTGGTCTGGTCTGGATTCAGGTCTGGATTCTTTTCTGGACTCTGGTCTGGTCTGGATTCTGGTCTGGATTCTGGATTCAGGTCTGGATTCAGGTCTGAATTCTTGTCTGGATTCTGGTCTGGACTCTGGATTCAGGTCTGGATTCAGGTCTGGATTCTGGTCTGGATTCTGGTCTGGACTCTGGATTCAGGTCTGGATTCAGGTCTGGATTGTGGTCTGGATTCTGGTCTGGATTCTGGTCTGGATTCTGGTCTGGACTCTGGATTCTGGTCTCGATTCAAGTCTGGATTCAGGTCTGGATTCTGGTCTGGATTCTGGTCTGGGTTCTAAATTCTGGTCTGGATTCTGGTCTGGATTCTGGAATCAGGTCTGGATTCTGGTCTGGATTCAGGTCTGGATTCTGGTCTGGATTGTGGTCTGGATTCTGGTCTGGATTCTGGTCTGGATTCTGGATCTGGACTCTGGATTCTGGTCTCGATTCAGGTCTGGATTCAGGTCTGGATTCTGGTCTGGATTCTGGATTCTGGTCTGGATTCTGGTCTGGATTCTGGAATCAGGTCTGGATTCTGGTCTGGATTCAGGTCTGGATTCTGGTCTGGATTCTGGATTCAGGTCTGGATTCTGGTCTGGATTCTGGATTCAGGTCTGGATTCAGGTCTGGATTCAGGTCTGGATTCTGGTCTGGATTCTGGATTCTGGTCTGGATTCTGGTCTGGATTCTGGTCTGGATTCAGGTCTGGATTCAGGTCTGGATTCTGGTCTCCTTCATGTTCTCGTCTGATCAGAAGGAACTTTTATTAGAGATAAACTACATGATGATGATGATGATGATGATGATGATGATGATGACATGGAGTAATTTGACGTTAATGACGGATGAGTGAAACGCCTTCATCTCTGGCTGGGAGGATGAGGATGATGATGAGGAGGAGGAAGGAGGATTACACGGCGGTGGAACTTTGATGTGAATATGCAAATGAGCTGGAAATGTCACATTAGCATATATTTGGGATCGGCGTGCGCGTGCACGTGCGCGTGCGTTCTTCTTCTTCCTCGCAGCTACGGCCGCCTGACAGCTCGGCGCCGGTCCAGACGGCCTGTTTTACATATCAGAGACGCTCCATCACCGCAGGACGTCACCACGGAGACTTATGGGGACTGACAGGGCGGACTGATGGACGGATGGACACGGAGACACACTCAGGCCCGCACAGAGGACAACATGGAGACACGCTCAGGCCCGCACAGAGGACAACACGGAGACACAGAGACATGCTCAGGCCCGCACAGAGGA
Organism: Atherinomorus stipes; assembly: GCA_023101725.1. NCBI lineage: Eukaryota > Metazoa > Chordata > Actinopteri > Atheriniformes > Atherinidae > Atherinomorus > Atherinomorus stipes. The sequence goes on along the minus strand of JALJCO010012561.1, from coordinate 22,918 downwards.
CAACACGGAGACACGGAAACATGCTCAGGCCCGCACAGAGGACAACACGGAGACACAGAGACATGCTCAGGCCCGCACAGAGGACAACACGGAGACACGCTCAGGCCCGCACAGAGGACAACACGGAGACACGGAAACATGCTCAGGCCCGCATACAGAGGACAACACGGAGACACAGAGACATGCTCAGGCCCGCACAGAGGACAACACGGAGACACGGAAACATGCTCAGGCCCGCATACAGAGGACAACACAGACACGGAGACACGCTCAGGCCCGCACAGAGGACAACACGGAGACACAGAGACATGCTCAGGCCCGCACAGAGGACAACACGGAGACACGGAAACATGCTCAGGCCCGCATACAGAGGACAACACAGACACGGAGACACGCTCAGGCCCGCACAGAGGACAACACGGAGACACAGAGACATGCTCAGGCCCGCACGCAGAGGACAACACGGAGACACGCTCAGGCCCACGCGGAGGACAACACGGAGACACGCTCAGGCCCGCACGCAGAGGACAACACGGAGACACGCTCAGGCCCACGCGGAGGACAACACAGAGACACGCTCAGGCCTGCGCGGAGGACAACAGAGACACGGAGACACGCTCAGGCCTGCACAGAGGACAACACGGAGACATGGAGACACGCTCAGGCCCACGCGGAGGACAACACAGACACGGAGACACACTCAGGCCCGCGCAGAGGACAACACGGAAACGTGCTCAGGCCCACGTGTGGAGGACAACACAGACACGGAGACACGCTCAGGCCCGCGCAGAGGACAACACGGAGACACGCTCAGGCCCACGTGTGGAGGACAACACACACGGAGACAAGTTCAGGCCCGCGCAGAGGACAATACAGAGACACACTCAAGCCTGCGTGGAGGACAACACACACACGGAGACAAGTTCAGGCCCGCGCAGAGGACAACACGGAGACACAGAGACATGCTCAGGCCCGCATGCAGAGGACAACACGGAGACAGCTGATTGAAATTCAGGATTTAATATTTCATCCATTCGTGGCACTTCCGGGGCCTTTGTGGCCTCTGGGGCCCTGAAAGAGCCCAAACAAGCGACGGGGGCCCTTTTTGAGCCCGATGCAGGTATCGGTCCCAAACGCCCTCTGGGAGCCTCTTTGGTCATCGAACCCAGATGGGGCCTCCGATCGGAGGGGGGGCCCCGGGCCCGTGTGGGGGTTTGGGCGCATTTGGACATTTTCCAGGAAAGGTCTGAGAGGCCAGGGAAAGTGTTCTGGGGGTGTGTGCAAGGAGGGGTCCACTGGACCCCAGTCGATCCCGGTCAAGTATGCCGAGTCCCAAACGTGCATGTAGGGGGCTGAGCACGTGCATGAGCAAAACACGTGCACGAGCACCGAAATGTTCATGCCCGTGCTCGTGCACGAGCTTCCTGAAACCCATTGTAATGGATGGCCAATGGACACAATGAAGAAATACCAGCAATTTCTCTGTGCACGTGCATCTGAGGCTCCTACACGTGACAGTGATGCGCATGCACGCGACCGTGGGTGTGCATGTGTTAAATTTGGACCATCCAAGCCCCTGCTCATCCATTAACCAGTGGTTGGGGGACACCCAGGATGATATTCTGTCAACTTTGTCAAACTTTGTCCTGAGAGTGTGAAATTAACAGGGAGGGCCCAACGTGGAAAACCTGACAATTTGCACACACTTAGGAGTAGATAGGAGCAACTTTTGCCCAAAATGTTGAGATATTGCCAAGAACCAGACAGTTCCGGGTTCCTGGGGCTGAGAGGAGGTGAATGTGTTACGTTCAGCCCTCTAGTCCTTAAAATGACTGAGTTATAGCCTGTCCAATGTCCTCCCCAAAATCTGGTCCCGGTGGGACGTGCCTGGATCACCAGGGAGGCGTCCAGGAGGCGTCCTGACCAGATGCCCGAGCCTCCTCATCTGGCTCCTCTCTATATGGAGGAGCAGCGGCTCTACTTTGAGTCCCTCCCGGATGACCGAGCTCCTCCTCCTATCTCTAAGGGAGAGCCCGGCCCCCCTGCGGAGGAAACTCATTTCAGCCGCTTGTACCCCCGATCTGGTTCTTTCGGTCATGACCCACAGCTCATGGCCATAGGTGAGGGGGGGGGCGTAGATGGACGGTAAATCCAGAGCTTCTCCTTCTTCAGCTCCTTCTTCACCACGACGGACCGATGCAGAGTCTTCATCACTGCAGACGCCGCACCGATCCGTCTGTCCACCTCCCGCTCCATCCTCCCCTCACTCGTGAACAAGACCCCGAGATACTTAAACTCCTCCACCTGGACCAGGACCTCCCCCCGACCCGGAGGGGACACTCCCCCCTTTTCCGGGTGAGGACCATGGTCTCGGATTTGGAGGTGCTGATTCTCATCCCGGCCGCGTCACACTCGGCTGCAAATCGCCCCAGCGAGAGCCGGAGATCACGGCCCGATGACGCCAACAGAACCACATCATCTGCAAACAGCAGAGACCCGATCCTGAGGCCACCAAACCGGATCCCCTCAACACCTCGGCTGCGCCTAGAAATCCTGTCCTTAAAGGTTCTGAACAGGATCGGCGATAAAGGGCAGCCTTGGTGGAGTCCGACTCTCACCGGGAATGGATCCAACCTACAGCCAGAAATGCGGACCAAGCTCTGGCACCGGTCGTACAGGGACCGGACAGCTCGAACAAGGGGGTCCGGCACCCCGTACTCCCGGAGCACCCCCTACAGGAATCCCCGGGGGACACGATCGAACGCCTTCTCCAAGTCCACAAAGCACATGTAGACTGGTTGGAGAACTCCCATGCCCCCTCCAGGATCCCGAAGAGGGTGTAGAGCTGGTCCACTGTTCCACGACCAGGACCAGAACCAGAACCACATGCTCCTCCTCAATCCGAGGTTCGACTATCCGACGGACCCTCCTCTCCAGTACCCCTGAATAGACTTTACCAGGGAGGCTGAGAAGTGTGATCCCCCTGAAGTTGGAACACACCCTCCGGTCCCCCTTTTTGAAGAGGGGGACCACCCCCCCAGTCTGCCAGTCCAGAGGCACTGCCCCCGATGTCCACGCAATGCTGCAAAGGCGTGTCAGCCAAGACAGCCCCACAGCATCCAGAGCCTTAAGAAACTCCGGGCGGATCTCATCCACCCCAGGGGCCCGGCCACCGAGGAGCTTTTTGACTACCTCGGCGACCTCAGCCCAGGTGACAGAAGAGCCCCCCCCTGAGTCCCCAAACTCTGCTTCCTCCTCAGAAGACGTGTTGGTGGGATTGAGGAGGTCTTCAAAGATTCCTTCCACCGACCCACAACGTCCCGAGTCGAGGTCAGCAGCCCCCCATCCCCACTGTACACAGTGTTGACGGTGCACTGCTTCCCCCTCCTGAGCCGCCGGATGGTGGACCAGAAACGCCTCGAAGCCGTCCGGAAGTCGTTCTCCATGGCCTCACCGAACTCCTCCCATGTCGGAGTTTTTGCCTCAGCGACCGCCAGAGCCGCGCTCCGCTTGGCCCGCCGATACCTGTCAGCTGCCTCAGAGTCCCACAGGCCAGGAAGGCCCGGTAGGACTCCTTCAGTCCCACAGGCCAGGAGGGCCCGGTAGGACTGCTTCAGTCCCACAGACCAGGACGGTCCGGTCGGACTCCTTCAGTCCCACAGACCAGGAAGGCCTGGTAGGACTCCTTCAGTCCCTCAGGCCAGGAAGGCCTGGTAGGACTACTTCAGTCCCAAAGACCAGGAAGGTCCGGTAGGACTCCTTCAGTCCCACAGGCCAGGAAGGCCCGGTAGGACTCCTTCAGTCCCACAGGCCAGGAAGGCCCGGTAGGACTCCTTCTTCAGCTTGACGGCATCCCTCACCGCTGGTGTCCACCAGCGAGTTCGGGGGTTACCGCCACAACAGGCACCGACAACCTTACGGCCACAGCTCCGACTAGCAGCCTCAGCAATAGAGGTGCGGAACATAGCCCATTCCGGCTCAATGTCCCCCACCTCCCTCGGAACATGGGTGAAGCTCTCCCGGAGGTGGGAGTTAAAGCTCTCCCTGACAGGGGACTCAGCCAGACGTTCCCAGCAGACCCTCACGACACGTTTGGGCCTGCCAGGTCTGACTGGCAACCTCCCCCACCATCTGAGCCCACTCACCACCAGGTGGTGATCAGTGGAAGCTCCGCCCCTCTCTTCACCCGAGTGTCCAGGACAAGGGGCCGCAAGTCCGATGACACAACTACGAAGTCGATCATGGAACTGCGGCCTAAAGTGTCCTGATGCCAGGTGTAAATGTGGACACTCTTGTGCCTAAACATGGTGTTCGTTATGGACAATCCATGACGAGCACAGAAGTCCAACAACAAAACACCGCTCGGGTTCAGATCAGGGGGGCCGTTCCTCCCGATCACGCCCCTCCAGGTCTCACTGTCGTTGCCCACGTGGGCATTGAAGTCCCCCAGCAGAACAATGGAGTCCCCGGAGGGCGCGCTTTCCAACACGCCGTCCAAGGACTCCAGAAAGGGTGGGTACTCTGAACTGTCGTTCGGTGCATAGGCACAAACAACAGTCAGGACCCGTCCCCCCACCCGGAGGCGGAGGTAGGCTACCCTTTCGTCCACCGGGGTGAACCCCAACGCACAGGCGGCGAGCCGGGGGGCAATGAGTATGCCCTCACCCGCTTGCCGCCTCTCACCCGGAGCAACTCCAGAATGGAACCAGGTCCAGCCCCCCCTCCAGGATGGTGTTCCCAGAGCCCGAGCTGTGCGTGGAGGTGAGTCCAACTATATCTAGTCGGAACTGCTCGACCTCGCGCACCAGCTCGGGCTCCTTTCCAACCAGAGAGGTGACATTCCACGTCCCTAGAGCTAGCTTCTGCAGCCGGGGGTTGGACCGCCAGGGTCTCCCCCGCCCTCGGCCGCCGCCCAACTCACATTGCAGCCAACCACTATGGCCCCTCTCGCAGGTGGTGGGTCCACAAGACGGGGGGCCCATGTCATCCTTTCGGGCTGAGCCCGACCGGGCCCCATGAGCAAAAGCCCGGCCACCAGGCGCTCGCCTCCGTGCCCCACCTCCGGGCCTGGCTCCAGAGGGGGGCCCCGGTGACCCGCGTCTGGGCGAGGGACACGTGGCTCCATTGCTGTCTGTCTCCATGAGGGGTGTGTGGGCTGCGCTTTGTCTGGTCCCTCCCCCAGTAACCTGTTTGCCATGGGTGACCCTGCCAGGGGCATAATTTAGCCCCAGACAACATGGCCCCCAGGATCCTCAGAACACGCAAACCCCCCCACCACGATAAGGTGGCAGCCCAAGGAGGGGTCATTTTATAATAATTTATAAAATCATTTTATAATAATTTTATATATTAAGATAAGGATATAAAATTATAATATGATTATGATCAATTGTATAATGTAATTATAATATAGCCTACTTGGGCTGTATTATATCTCACGGGGATTAATGGGGATTGTTGTAAACTGGATTCAGTAGAACACTGGCGGTGGGAACGGGATCTAATCACCTTCCTCGTGATATGCTGCATATGCAGCTGTGTGTTAACGTGTTTTCACAATAGTTACGAAGTTTTAAGCTCTTAAACATGACGGTGCTGTTTTTATCAGGTCCGTACAATCAGGTTTCTGTGGGGGGAAAGAGTCTGATATATCGGGTTTTCATGTATGATGTGATGACGTCACTGAGCTGTGAAATCTGTTTACAGTCCGGGAAAATCATCCGGACATGACCCCCCCCCCCCCCCCCACACACACACACACACACACACACACACACACACACACACACACCCTCATCTGGAAGTAAGATTCAGCCCACGCTGGCAGACCAGCTCTGACTTATCTGAGCGATTATCAGGCTGCACTTGATCCACGTTCATGTGGGTCACGTCTGAGCCCGAGGCTGAGATCTGAGACCAGGTCCAGGCTCCAGCGGGTCTGAGACCAGGTCCAGGCTCCAGCGGGTCTGAGACCAGGTCCAGGCTCCGGCGGGTCTCTGAAGCTGATCCAGGTCTCCCAGGATGATCCAGGTTTTCCAGGTTGATCCAGGTCTTCCAGGCTGATCCAGGTCTTCCAAGCTGATCCAGGTCTCCCAGACTGATCTAGGTCTTCCAGACTGATCCAGGTCTCCCAGGCTGATCCAGATCTACCAGACTGATCTAGGTCTTCCAGGTTGATCCAGGTCTTCCAGGTTGATCCAGGTCTTCCAGGTTGATCCAGGTCTACCAGGTTGATCCAGGTCCAGTTAAGCCTGATGTTCAAAGTAAAACGACATGTTGAAAAAACTCGTAGATGTTTTTCTTCTCCTGGTGTCAGAACTGGTCTGGATTCTGCTTCTGGTCTTAGAACTGGTCTGGATTCTGCTTCTGGTCTCTAGAACTGGTCCTGTTCTCTTTTCCTTTGTTTCTTTCTTTTTTCTTGGATTCTGCTTCTGGTCTCTAGAACTGGTCTGGATTCTGCTTCTGGTCCTCAGAACTGGTCTGGATTCAGGTTCTGGGCCTCGGTAGACTCAAACCCGCGTGTGAAAACCTGAAGGCTGCAGCTCAGTGAGCAGAGTCGACTGCTGAGGCCTGAACGCAGCACATCTATTATACATGGGGGGGTTGGGGGGGGTCCAGATGCTGCTTGTTGACAGCTGAATGGACGAGTCGGCCTGAACGCCTCATTTATTCATCCACCATTTTTAATTGATCTGCTGGTGGAAGGTCACACGCACACACCTGCACGTGCACGCGCACACACACACACACGCACACACCTGCACGTGCACACACACACCTGCACGTGCACACACACACGCACACACCTGCACGTGCACGCACACACACACACACACGCACACACCTGCACGTGCATGCAGACACACACGCACGCACCTGCACGTGCACGCACACACGCACACACCTGCACATGCATGCAGACACACACGCACACACCTGCACGTGCACGCAAACGCACACACACACACCTGCACGTGCACACACGCACGCACCTGCACATGCACACACACACACACCTGCACGTGCACGCACACACACACCTACACGTGCACGCACACACACACATGCACACACATGCACACATCTGCACATGCACGCGCACACACCTGCACGTGCACACACACACACGCACACACCTGTACGTGCACGGACACACCTGCACATGCACACACACACCTGCACGTGCACGCACACACACATGCACACACGTGCACACACACACACAAGCACACACGTGCACGCACACACACACGTGCACACACATACGCACACACCTTTACGTGCACACACACACACGCACGCACACACCTGCACGAGCACACACACCTGCACACACACACCTGCACGTGCACACACACACACACACACACACACCTGCACACACACAGACGTGCACACACACACGCGTGCGCAGACATACGGAGCATGCTGGGTAAAAATCAGTTTGATATTCAGGTCTGAGCGAAGTTCGGTCCGCGTTCTGAAACTGGTTCTTTCTGGTTCTCACGCACCTTCGGAAACAGAATGAGGGAATTCTGGGTTGTTGCAAAACAAAGTCATGTTCTTTTTTTACGTCTTCATTCTTTGCACGCAAAAGTATTTCCATCAGTTCAGACTTTATTTGATCTATTGGGCTGGAATTGAAAGGTTGGTAGGACTCACCGTTATCCAGCTGCCTCTTTTTATAACGATGTTCTCATCGATGGAAACCGTTTAACAGCCTCTGATTCTTCTTTTGTGATCTCAGTTTTTACGAAACCATTTGTTTCAGAACTTCCTTCCTTTATTCAAGATCGGACACATGTATTAAATAAAATCAAAGATACAGACTAATCCGGCCAAACGCCGCAACTAGACCGTCCACCATTACCCGGGGGGTTTCTGTCCATGTGTAACTAGAACAGATGAGAATGGGACGTTTTTCTCCCCAACATGGAGGAAATGTGGAAGGACGTCACATTCCTGGTTGCTGGAACATCAGAGGAAACTTTAATGTGGTAATAAGTGAAGAAGAAGATCACGGACATTTATTTCATGAAGATTTCTGCCGTCTGGGACAAACGTGGACGGTGCTGCTCAGTCCACTGATGTCAGCGTGTTCGTATCGGGGAGGAATATCGGCCAATCAGAGCAGAGGAGGAATAACTTGCTGCCACGGTGGAGAAAACACTGGATTTAATCCCCAACAACAAAAACACGGTAAATTATGGTGAAAACTCATTAATCTGACACTTTATTTCACGAATATATGCTCCGGAAAATGAGGCACCGCATAACGTTCTCATGCTAGCTAATGCTAACAGAGACAGCTGTGGTTCATGCTAGCTAATGCTAACAGAGACAGCTGTGGTTCCTGCTAGCTAATGCTGACAGAGACAGCTGTGGTTCATGCTAGCTAATGCTAACAGAGACAGCTGTGGTTCATGCTAGCTAATGCTAACAGAGACAGCTGTGGTTCATGCTAGCTAATGCTAACAGAGACAGCTGTGGTTCCTGCTAGCTAATGCTAACAGAGACAGCTGTGGTTCATGCTAGCTAATGCTAACAGAGACAGCTGTGGTTCATGCTAGCTAATGCTAACAGAGACAGCTGTGGTTCATGCTAGCTAATGCTAACAGAGACAGCTGTGGTTCATGCTAGCTAATGCTAACAGAGACAGCTGTGGTTCATGCTAGCTAATGCTAACAGAGATGTGGTTCATGCTAGCTAATGCTAACAGAGACAGCTGTGGTTCATGCTAGCTAATGCTGACAGAGACAGCTGTGGTTCATGCTAGCTAATGCTAACAGAGACATTCATTCCCTTTCACACCTTTCAGGGTAGAAAAAAATCTTTGATATTATATATTTTATTTTGCGAAAAACTGATTTATGGCAACTGAAAAGCTCTAATTCTTCCATAAAATGTACAGTGGTGTTTGGAAGACCCAAATTGGTAAATAACATGTTTCTCTTAAGTTATTTGAAACTCACAGAGGCCTTAATCAATTTTTCACATATCAGCCAAACCTATGCTCATACATTTGTGTGAAAAAGTGTTTCTTCTTCCTGATTTATTTTTGTTTGCATGTTTGTCACACTGAAATGTTTCAGATCATCAAACAAATTTAAATATTAGACAAAGATAACACAAGTAAACACAAAATGCAGTTTTTGAATGAAGACTTTCATTAGTAAGGGGGGGGATCCAAACCTCCATGTCCCTGTGTGAAAAACTGATTGAACAACATCCAAGAACTGCAGGCCTCACTTGCCTCAATGAAGGTCAGTGTTCATGACTCCCCCATCAGAAAGAGACTGGGGGGCAAAAATGGCTGCATGGCAGAGTTCCAAGACCAAAACCACTGCTGAGCAAAAAGAACATAAAGGCTCGTCTCAGTTTAGCCAGAAAGCATCTTGATGATCCCCAAGACTTTTGGGAAAATACTCTGTGGACTGACGAGACAAAAGTGGAACTTTCTGGAAGGTGGAGGTCCCATTACATCTGGCGTAAAAGGAACACGGCATTTCAGAAAAGGAATATCATAGCAACAGGAAAACATGGTGGTGGTAGTGTGATGGTCTGGGGCTGTTTTGCTGCTTCAGGACCTGGAAGACTTGCTGTGGTAAATGGAACCATGAATTCTGCTTCTACCAAAAAATCCTGAAGGAGAACGTCCGGCCATCTGTTGGTGACCTCAAGCTGAAGCGCACTTGGGTTCTGCAGCAGAACAATGATCCAGAACACACCAGCAAGTCCACCTCTGAATGGCTTAAGAACAACAACATGAAGACTTTGGAGTGGCCTAGTCAAAGCCCCCACCTGAATCCCATTGAGATGCTGTGGCATGACCTTAAAAAGGCGGTTCATGCTGGAAAAGCCTCCAATGTGGCTGAATTACAACAATTCTGCAAAGATGAGTGGAACAAAATTCCTCCACAGCGCTGTAGAAGACTCACTGCCAGTTATCACAAACGCTTGATGCAGTTGTTGCTGCTAAGGTGGAACAACCAGTTATTAGGTTTAGGGGAAGATCACTTTCTCACACAGGGACATGGAGGGTTGGATTTTCCCCCCTTAAAGATAAAAACCTTCATTTAAAAACTGCATTTTGTGTTTACTTGTGTTATCTTTGTCTAATATTTAAATTTGTTTGATGATCTGAAACATTTAAGTGTGACGAACATGCAAAAAAGTGAGAAATCCGGAAGAAGAAACACTTTTTCACACAACTGTGTGTTTTTATGGGTTCAGGATGGTGGATTCCCCCCCCCCTGCTGTCCATGACTGAATGTGGTGGTCTCTGCTGCGTTCTGGTCCCGCCTCCTTCCTCCGTCCTGGAAACAAACGGATGTGTTTAGAGGACCAACTCAGGCTAACGAGGATAATTAAAGGCGCTTATTAACGAGCGTGCATGGCGCTGATCATCGTGACGCTATTAATCTGGACTAATCAGTCCTGTCGCCTGGCAGGACCCCCCTGTCCCCGCGGTTAGCAGGAGTGCGAGGCGCCACCGGTGCTGTCCCCGAGCAGGTGGCGCGAGTCACAGTGAGTGATGACGCGCGCCTGTGGCCGTGTCTAACTGCTGGAATATGTCCTGCTAGAAGACCTGCAGACCTGCAGGGACCGGAACGAGCCGCGGCGGCGACGCTCCACGCCGATTTAAATATTTCACCGCCTGCAGGAGTGTTTAACAATCATGCGGAACATATTTCTGTCCTCTTAGCGCGCAAGGATGAGCAGCGACGTCGACCCGGATTTACCTCATCCACCAGAAATCTGCATTACAGACGAGATCCTGAAGACCCCCCCATGCCCCATGTCCCTGTCCGTGTTCCCCAGGTCCCTGTCCCTACATGTCCCCGTCCTGCAGGTTTTAGATGTTTCTGACTCTGATGAGCAGGTCTGTACAGAACCCGAGGAAATCCGTCCTGGGCTGGTTTCTCCCTCCTGTAGGGGGTCCTGGGATGGTTTTTCCCCCTTTAAGGGGGTCCTGGACTGGTTTTTCCCTCCTACAAGTGGTCTGGGGCCAGTTTTTCCCCCTGTAGGGAGTCCTGGGCTGGTTTCTCCCTCCTGTAGGGGGTCCTGGGATGGTTTTCCCCCTTTAAGGGGTCCTGGACTGGTTTTTCCCTCCTACAAGTGGTCTGGGGCCAGTTTTTCCCCCTGTAGGGAGTCCTGGGCTGGTTTCTCCCTCCTGTAGGAAGTCCTGGGCTGGTTTTTCCCCTTTAAGGGGTCCTGGACTGGTTTTTCCCTCCTACAAGTGGTCTGGGGCCAGTTTTTCCCCCTGTAGGGAGTCCTGGGCTGGTTTTTCCTTCCTGTAGGGAGTCCTGGGATAGTTTTTCCCCCTTTAAGGGGTCCTGGACTGGTTTTTCCCTCCTACAAGTGGTCTGGGGCCAGTTTTTCCCCCTGTAGGGAGTCCTGGGCTGGTTTTTCCTCCCTGTAGGGGGTCCTGGGATGGTTTTTCCCCCTTTAAGGGGTCCTGGACTGGTTTTTCCCTCCTACAAGTGGTCTGGGGCCAGTTTTTCCCTCCTGTAGGGAGTCCTGGGATGGTTTTTCCCCCTTTAAGGAGTCCTGGACTGGTTTTTCCCTCCTACAAGTGGTCTGGGGCCAGTTTTTCCCCCCTGTAGGGAGTCCTGGGCTGGTTTTTCCTCCCTGTAGGAAGTCCTGGGATGGTTTTTCCCCCTTTAAGGAGTCCCGGACTGGTTTTTCCCTCCTACAAGTGGTCTGGGGCCAGTTTTTCCTCCCTGTAGGGAGTCCTGGGCTGGTTTTTCCTCCCTGTAGGGCAGGGATCACCAATTCCAGTCCACGAGGGCCGGTGTCCTGCAGGTATTAGGAGCTCCCTTGCTGCAACATACCTGACTCCAATCAGTGGGTAATTAGCAAACGTGTGCAGAGCATGACATCAAGCTCTGCACACGTCACAAGGTGTGTTGCAGCAGGGCAGCTCATAATACCTGCAGGACACCGGCCCTCGTGGACCGGAATTGGTGATCCCTGTTGTAGGGGGTCCTGGACTGTTTTCCCCCCTGTAATGGGACCTGTGCTGGTTTCTTCCTCCTATATGGGGTCCTGGGCTGTCCCCCCCCCCCTGTATGGTGTCCCGGGCCACTTTTTCCCTCCTATAAGGGGTACCTTGTCTCACAACATTTGAGAACCCCTTTAAACTCCAGGTTCTGGTTTTCTGCGGATTTCTCCGGACGGATGAAGCCCCCTCCAGCTGCAGACTTCAGACCCTTCATCCGTCGCCCCCGAGAGCCGGGTCGTCTTCCTGGTTCTGCTGAGATTCTGCTGAGCTGGGAGACCCCTGCTGGACGGTCCAGACCTCACCTGCACGTCTCTGCTTGGACGGTGGAGCTGAGACAGAGGTGTCACTCCCTACTGTGGTCACGTGACCCCCCAGCCTCATTTCATCTCCAAACGGGTACAAACCGACCTGGCTGGTTGCAGAACATTGGCGGGATCAGATTTCCGGGCTCGGAGCCGAGGAGGAGCAGATGATGAAGACCTCGGTGGAAGCTCTGTCCCGGGGGGGGGGGGGGGCTGCGAGGACAGAGCCAGGCATCCTGGACCGAGCCAAGCTTTGTTTTCAGTCCACTGACCTTCAGCCTCGGCTTCTCCGACTGTCTGGAGGTTTCCGTGTTAGTACTGGAGAGGAGTCGGGCTGGGGAGCAGCGGGGAGGGGGGAGATAAGGACGGGGGGGGGGGGGGGTCGGTAAGCCTTGTAGAAGCTTGGATCCGTCCCCACAGTTCTGGCAGCGGGACACAGGGAAGATGCCGGTCCTCTGGGTGTTTGGGTGTGAAAAGCTGTTTGAGGAAGGAGTGGTGGTATCAGGGCCTGCAGAGGGGACCGTAATTCTCCTGGGGGGTGGGGGCTGGCAGGCTGCTGGGGGAAGGCTGACGGACACGTTGCCAAGAGCGAGGCAGCGGCTGCAGATGGCCAACCTTCAGCTGCACATGCTCGGCATCGCAGCTCAGCCAGGGACCCCCCCCCACCACCACCAACAGAGAGCTGGAGGTAAACCTGCAGTAGGTCCCCCCCCCCCACACACACACACACTCCATCGTTCAAGTCTGCACCGCCTCCCTTTGGTTTCTGCTTTAACTCTAAATGTAAATGTATTTATGTAAAACAGGGACCAGTTAATGTACATATCTATGTAAACAGGGGAGCTGGTCTCCGGCGGGGGGGGGGGGCAAAAACACAAAGACACTGACATAAAAACGGAACAACTTAAACATTTAAACGAAAAATAATGAAGTCATTGTGTAAAGAAAATATCAGTATTACATGTGGTTGCTGGTTTAACTGTTGCTTAAAGACACCCCCCCCCAACAGTCCCCCGAGTTGGACAAGTGGGCAGAAGCATTTTCTAACGACCCAGTCATTCTTTGAATCTGGCAGCACTGACTTTAGCTTAGCTTAGCATAGTTGCTGTAATCTGGTGGTTCCAACTAGCATCACTTGGTGAAAGTGAACGAATTAACTGGAGATTTTTTCCAGTTACGTTTGGTGACCAGCACATTCTGATCGAGAACAAACGAGAAACTGATTTCACATCAAAGGACTGACAGGCGGCGTTCAACAGGGGAAATGTATGCTGCAGATGTACAGACCAATCACAGGGAAGCACCGTGGATAGTAGCAAAGGCAGCACGCATGCGCAGCATCCGGTGCAAACCCTGTTTGCGGACGCTGCTTTGCAGTGACAACTGGAAAATGAACCTGGACCTGGACCTGGAGGAGGTCTTGGAACTGCATCTGGAGAAGGTCCTGGACCTGGAGAAGGTCCTGGAACTGCACCTGGAGAAGGTCCTGGAACTGGAGAAAGTCCTGGACCTGGAGGAAGCCCTGGAACTGCACCTGGAGCAGGTCCTGGACCTGGAGGAGGTCCTGGAACTGCACCTGGAGAAGGTCCTGGACCTGGAGAAGGTCCTGGAACTGCACCTGGAGAAGGTCCTGGACCTGGAGAAGGTCCTGGAACTGCACCTGGAGCAGGTCCTGGACCTGGAGAAGGTCCTGGAACTGCACCTGGAGAAGGTCCTGGACCTGGGGAAGGTCCTGGAACTGCACCTGGAGCAGGTCCTGGACCTGGAGAAGGTCCTGGAACTGCACCTGTATTTCTGGTTCAGGTCGGATGTAATTGCAGGATTCCTGATTTGATGGAAACAGAATCAGCAACGAACCCAGGAGGAAGAGGAGGAGGAGGAAGATGCGTGTGTGAGCCTGGACGGGGACATCTGCTGGGGGGGGGGTCAGCAGATGTTCCAGCGCTGACAGGCTGAAGGCTCCAATTAGAACCCAGGAACCTTGGAAATAAGAGCAGAAAGAGAAGAACAGATGAAGCTGCGAGGAAGAGGAGGAGGAAGGTGAAGGAGAGAGTCAGTGTCTCCTCACTCTTCATCTTCATCACCAGATGACTCTTCCTCAGATCTGTGGAGAGAAAAATCCTTCAGAGAAAGAAAAGCAGTGGGACGATCACCAGCTGGAGCCCGGCTCGCTCTGACCACAACTTTATTATCCACTTTATCGTTAACATTCACATTAAAGGCGATAGCTGCAACTTTATTATCAACTTTATCGTTAACATTCACATTAAAGGCGATAGCTGCAACTTTATTATCCACTTTATCGTTAACATTCACATTAAAGGCGATAGCTGCAACTTTATTATCCACTTTATCGTTAACATTCACATTAAAGGTGATAGCTGCAACTTTATTATCAACTTTATTGTTAACATTCACATTAAAGGCGATAGCTGCAACTTTATTATCCACTTTATCGTTAACATTCACATTAAAGGCGATAGCTGCAACTTTATTATCCACTTTATGAATGAAATTTAAAAAAAAATTTTGTACCAGAAGGGAAATTCAACATTGCAAGAAGCTCACTCTTTTTTTTGGTTTTTTTTTTTAAACAAAATAACATTTATATGAAATAATGACATCACAATAATCAGTCAGTCTTGTACTTCAGGGTGATGCTGCTGCAGGAATGAATTTCTGTATCTCTCCGTCCTACAGTGAACCTGACGCAGCCTCCCACTGAACACACTGTTGATTCTTCACCGTGTTGTGGAGAGGAGGAAGAATCCTCCATCATCTTCATCAGCTTGTGCAGCATTCTTTATTGAACGATCAGCTCCAGCGGCTCCAGTTATCCCCAGTACAGAACCAGCTTTCTTGATCAGCTTGTTTAGTTTCTTCAAGTCTCTGGTTCTGGTCCTGGTTCTGGTTCTGGTTCTGGTCCTGGTTCTGATGCTGCTGCCCCAGCAGATGCTGCAAAGCTGATGTCACTTTCCACAACAGACTTGTAGAAGATCTGCAACATCTTGGTGCAGACGTTGAATGAACTCAGCTTCCTTAAGAAGTAGAGTCTGCTCTGACCTTTCTTGTAGATGTAGTCAGTGTTGCATTTCCTGGTTCTGGTTCTGGTCCTGGTTCTGGTCTGTAGAGTCTGCTCTGACCTTTCTTGTAGATGTAGTCAGTGTTGCATTTCCTGGTTCTGGTTCTGGTCCTGGTTCTGGTCTGTAGAGTCTGCTCTGACCTTTCTTGTAGATGTAGTCAGTGTTGCATTTCCTGGTTCTGGTCCTGGTTCTGGTCTGTAGAGTCTGCTCTGACCTTTCTTGTAGATGTAGTCAGTGTTGCATTTCCTGGTTCTGGTCCTGGTTCTGGTCCTGGTTCTGGTCTGTAGAGTCTGCTCTGACCTTTCTTGTAGATGTAGTCACTGTTGCATTTCCTGGTTCTGGTTCTGGTTCTGGTCCTGGTTCTGGTCTGTAGAGTCTGCTCTGACCTTTCTTGTAGATGTAGTCACAGTTGCATTTCCAGTCGAGTCTGTTGTCCAGCTGAACTCCAGGTATTTGTAGTTCTCTACCACCTCCACCTCCTCTTCCAGCATGTAGACAGGACTATGCTGCTTATTCTTGCTCCTCCTGAAGTCAACAATCATCTCTTTAGTCTTGCTGGTATCTAAGATGAGCTGATTGTTTCCATTTCACAAACTGACTGACCAGTTCCCTGTACTCGGCTTCTTGTCCATCACTGATACACCCCACAACTGCAGAGTCATCAGAGTATTTCTGCAGATGACAGGATCAGAGTTGTACTGGAAGTCTGAGGTGTACAGTGTAAAGAGGAATGGTGAGAGTACAGTTCCTTGTGGTGCTCCAGTGCTGCTGACCACCATCTCAGACACACAACCTTTCAGTCTCACAAACTGTGGTCTGTTTGTGAGGTAGTCGTAAATCCAGGTGGTTGTGGAGGATCCACCTGGAAGTTATGGAGCTTCTCACATAGCAAAGCAGCTGAATAGTATTAAAGGCACTTGAAAAATCAAAGAACATGACCCTCAAAGTGCTGCCTGACTGGTCCAGATGAGAGTGGGCTCTCTGAAGCAGGAAGATGATGGCGTCTTCAACCCCAAGCCCATTACGATATGTGAACTGTAATGGGTCCTGAAAGGTGTTCACTTGCTTGTTGAGGTGAGCCAGTAAGAGTCTCTCCAGGACTTTCATGATGTGAGATGTCAGAGCAACTGGTCTGTAGTCATCTGGTTCTGGTTCTGGTCTGTAGTCATTTGGTTCTGGTCCTGGTCCTGGTTCTGGTCTGTAGTCATCTGGTTCTGGTCCTGGCCCTGGTTCTGGTCTGTAGTCATATGGTTCTGGTTCTGGTCTGTAGTCATTTGGTTCAGCTGGTTGTGGTTTTTTAGGGACTGGAACGAGACAGGATGTTTTCCACAGCACAGGAACTCTGTTCTGTCTCAGGCTGGTGTTAAAAAGGTGCTGGAGAACCGGACATAGTTGTTCTGAGCAGGTCTGGAGAACCGGACATAGTTGTTCTGAGCAGGTCTGGAGAACCGGACATAGTTGATCTGAGCAGGTCTGGAGAACTCTGGGACTGACACCATCTGGACCTGCAGCCTTGTTCCGGTTCAGTTTCTCTAGTTGTTTCTTGACCTGGTCACAGGAGACAGTCAGGCTGGAGGTGGAGACAGAGGAGGTCTCAGGATGTCCTGATGTGGAGACAGAGGAGGTCTCAGGATGTCCTGATGTGGAGACAGAGGAGGTCTCAGGATGTCCTGATGTGGAGACAGACGAGGTCTCAGGATGTCCTGATGTGGAGACAGAGGAGGTCTCAGGATGTCCTGATGTGGAGGTAGAGGAGGTCTCAGGATGTCCTGATGTGGAGACAGAGGAGGCTGTGTTCAGGTCCATGACTGAGGTGCAGGGTGACAGAGTGGGGGTGGGACAGGAAAGCTGTGGGCTCATGGAGGGTGTGTGGTGTGTTGGGTTGTCGGCAGGGGGGGAACTGAACCTATTGAAGAACATGTTCAGTTCGTTAGCTCTGTCCAGACCTCCATCAGTCTGATCCCCCTTTAACTTGAAGCCAGTGATCTTCTTCATTCCCGACCACACATCCCTCACGTTGTTCTGCTGGAGCTGCTCTCCAACTTCTTCCTGTCGTCCTCCTTCACTTCTTAGTCTGTGTTTTCAGTTGTTTTTGTGTGGTCTTCAGTAACTCCCTGTCTCCATCCCTGAAAGCTTTCTTTTTGATGTTCAGCAGCTTTTTCAGGTCACTGGTGATCCAGGGTTTGTTATTGGGGAAGCACCTCACTGTTCTTGTTGGAACGATGCTGTCCACACAGACGTTTATGTAATCTGTCACACACTCAGTCATGGTGATGATGTCATCTCCATGAGGTTCACAGAGGACATTCCAGTCTGTGGCCTCAAAGCACCCTCTCAGAGCATCTTCAGCCTCAGTAGACCAGGTTTTAATCATCCTCCTAATGACTGGTTGCTGCTGAACGATGGGCTTGTAGGTGGAGGTGAGAAGAACCAGATTATGATCAGATCTTCCTAGAGGAGGCAGGGCAGAGGAGCTGTATGCATTCTTTGTATTTGCATAAAATAAGTCCAACATCTTATTTTCTCTGGTGGAGCAGCTGACAAACTGCTGGAAAGTTGGTAACGTAGCAGAGAGGGAGATGTTGTTGAAGTCTCCAGAGATCGGCATGAATGAGTTTGGATGCTGTGTTTGTAGTTTAGCCACGACGGAGCTGATGACATCACAGGCTGTCTCTGGTGCGGTACCTGGTATTATATAAACCGCTACCAGAATAACACAGGCAAACTCTCTGGGTAAATAATATGGACGGAAACTCACAGCTAACAGTTCAATGTCTCTTGTGCAGATCTTCTCCTTGACAGTGACGTGTCCTGGATGGCACCAACGCTGATTGACCAGCACTGCAATTCCGCCTCCCTTTAGCTTCCCGCTGAGCTGTATATTTCGGTCTGCACGGACCGTCTTGAAGCCGTGTACAGACGCATTACAGTCCGGGATGTGTTCATGCAGCCATGTCTCGGTGAAACACATGATACTGCAGAATACAGAGAATGCAGTATCATGTGTTTCACGGAGACATGGCTGCACGAACACATCCCGGACTGTAATGCGTCTGTACACGTTATTACTAACATTCACATTACAGGTGATAACTGCAACTTTATAATCAACTTTATCATTAACATTAACATTAAAGGTGTAAAATGGCAACTTTACTATCAACTTAATTCACATTGAAGGTGATAGATGTAACTTTATTATCAACATTTTGAACATTGGCTGTTTTGACTCCCGAACAACTCTTAGTTTCAGATCTTTGGTAGACCTATATTTTACTTTGACTTTGTAAAGAATGAATGATTTCTTACTTGAGCATGACTTATTGCCGGTGTGAACGCAGCCTAGAATAATAAGTATCCTTGCTGACTGCAGTTGAGACCCAAACTTCCCTGTTAAAGGAAAATCCTATGAATCGTGTGCCTCCACATTTGTACCGGGCAAATGAAAAATGAATAAAACTCATTGACTCGAACCCCCAAAGAAATGTTTCGGAATCAATATTAAGGTGTAAGAAAATAAATCTTTTACATTTAAAATACACTTTTACTAATAAATTTTACTAATTTACTGTCTCAACATAAGGCCCAAAACCCAAATTAAACCAGTAAGTATTAAAACACACCATCATCGTCATCATTAAAGTAAAATTCTGCCTTATTTCAGGATGTAAATGAAACTAAAAGTCACAGGAACAGGTTAAAATCTCAGAGAGTCTAGCATAGCTTAGCTTAGCTTAGCTCAGCATGGACTCCGGTCCAACTGCTCTGCAGAGGACGGACGTCCTGTCGGGATTTTAACTCTGAGGTTCTGGTTTCTGCTTCCTGGAGGTCCATGCTGGGAAGATTCCCGTTGGAATCCTGAACTTCGGTGCAGGCGACGTTCCGACTGATCATTCCGCTGTTAAAGTGGTGAGTGGAGATGTGATTCCCAGTGGCAGGGGGCTCGCGCTCACTCAGCGCCGCCGTGGGCCGATCACATTAATTATGCTAAACAGCAGCATGAGGAGGAGGAGGAGGAGGAGAAGCTGCATTGTTCCCTGGAAAGTAAATGTGTGGCCGATGGCGTGCACCAGCACGGCTGCGGTCAGCCGCGAGCAGCTGGTGGAGGTTCACGTCAGGGCCGAGGAGCTTCCAGCTCGCTGCATGAAAACAGCGCGATGAAGAGGAGGAGGAGGCTGAGGGAGAGGCGGGAAACTGCAGCAGGAAAACTCAAAGATGCCGGAGCAGAAGGAGGTGGTGAGGAATTAAACCTGAGGAGGATCCAGGTTTTACGTCTCCAGCTTTGTGAAACTGGAACTGAAACAAAGCGAATGCGTGAAAACCTCCGACTGGAAGTCCCGAACGGCAACGAAGAGCCGACGTGATCAAAACACACTTTCATCCCCTCACTGGCATTTTCTGGGAAAAGATCCGGATCCAGACTGTTCTATTTTACATTCAGGACCTGGATCAGTTTTAGAGGGATGTTTAACCCTTGCAGCTCCTCAGCTTTCTGAAGGGGGGGTGAACGACCTTTTATGTTACTTTCTTCTACTAATGCAAACAGCATAAACTTGGTGCAGGTGTGTATTCTGGTCTGACTCATGATCTTCTAGAAGATGGGGGGTGTAACTCTTTCTCTAAGGTCTCTAACTAAAATCCTCCTCATTTCCTCCTTAGAGCCAATCCGTGCCACATTGACTTGCATTGAAAAGGACCTTTCTAGAATCAAATGTTATTCCAGAATAAATGTTTAGGAGAACATTTTTCTCCTCACACACTTGCTCTACACTTCAATGATGTAGTTTGAACTGTTTTCCATGACATCAGACCATTTACTCAGAAGGAGCCCCCCCCCGCTTTTTATCTTAGTGATGAAACCAGAGACTTCAATGTTATTTCAGCAAAAACTGGAAAATGCTGAACACATCCGATGACGTAAAACATCATTTGTTTTTAAGCACTGTGATCAGTCAGACCTCATGCATAAAAGACAGATAATTATTCTGGTCAGTCTTTTGCAGGGAATTTAATAATGCTAAATTCCAGTTCAAACTGGAATTTTTCCCACTTTTTTTTGCATTTTTTCTTGAAACAACTTCTCAATGAGCGTTTTTAATTGTGGTTGCAATAATCTATGCTCTGCATACCTAATAATAACCTGCCACCTACAGGCTATTTTTCATGTACTTTAATCCACTTTTCAGTTTTAGGCAGTGGGAACATTGTGAGAACAAACTGGAACTCATTGATTTTTTGGTATTGATGGTTCGGCCAGAAGTCAGTGATGACAGCCATGAAAAAAAAAATGAAACTTTTCATTTTTGGATGATATTTACAGGCCTTTAACTGACACTGGCCAGTCCATGCCCTGAAGAAGCTGAACATGACTTTTCTTAGGCAGCGGTGAGGGTTAAAGCTGTGGTTTTCAGACTGGGAGTCGGGACCCCCATGTGGGTCGCATGATGCTCTCAGGGGGTCACCAGATCATTGTAAAAAAAGAACTAGAGGCTACATTTATTGAGTAAATGTAGGATTTTGGGGCTATCAATATTAACACATCAATGTGTGAAATGAACACATTCATGTCTTAATTACATAAGTAACTAAATTATTATTAATATGTTAAAAACCCCAATTTAAGTGGTTGTGGGCATGTAGGTGTCACAGCAGTGAGGCGAATCCACCAGAAAACATTGATCCTCCTTATTTATGAGGTTTCTGACAGTTTTCAGTCTTACATGAAGAATTTTCATCACTGAGTCCAGAAACAAAGTTACTACAGCCGCTGTTCTAAAAGCCACAATTGCTTCGACTTTGGTGAAGTTAGAGGGAAGTTAGTTTGCAGCCAGGATTAACAAACAAACATGGCCACACAGAAGAGACGAAGATCATGAAGAGCTTCACAGATGTGGAACAAGCTGCAACCTCCAGTGGCCGACGATGAAGATTCTCCTTCGTCCAACAGGGGCTCAGAGAAGAGCAAATCCCCACAGACTCCCGTGTTAGAAAGACCAACCTCACAGCAGAAATAAACATGTTTGCAACAGGAATAAACAAGTTTACAACAGGAATAAACAAGTTTACAGCAGGAATAAACAAGTTTGCAACAGGAATAAACATGTTCACAGCAGAAATAAACATGTTTGCAACAGGAATAAACATGTTCACAGCAGGAATAAACATGTTTGCAACAGGAATAAACATGTTTACAGCAGGAATAAACACGTTTGCAACAGGAATAAACAAGTTTACAGCAGGAATAAACATGTTTGCAACAGGAATAAACATGTTTACAACAGGAATAAACATGTTTGCAACAGGAACAAACATGTTTACAACAGGAATAAACAAGTTTACAGCAGGAATAAACAAGTTTGCAACAGGAATAAACATGTTCACAGCAGAAATAAACATGTTTGCAACAGGAATAAACATGTTCACAGCAGGAATAAACATGTTTGCAACAGGAATAAACATGTTTACAGCAGGAATAAACATGTTTGCAACAGGAATAAACAAGTTTACAGCAGGAATAAACATGTTTGCAACAGGAATAAACATGTTTACAACAGGAATAAACATGTTAACAGCAGAAATAAACATGTTTGCAACAGGAATAAACAAGTTTACAACAGGAATAAACATGTTTACAATAGGAATAAACAAGTTTACAGCAGGAATAAACATGTTTGCAACAGGAATAAACAAGTTTACAGCAGGAATAAACAAGTTTACAGCAGGAATAAACATGTTTGCAACAGGAATAAACATGTTTACAGCAGAAATAAACATGTTTGCAACAGGAATAAACAAGTTTACAGCAGGAATAAACATGTTTGCAACAGGAGTAAACAAGTTTACAGCAGGAAAAAACAAGTTTACAACAGGAATAAACAAGTTTACAGCAGAAATAAACACGTTTACAGCAGGAAAAAACATGTTTACAGCAGAAATAAACATGCTTGCAACAGGAATAAACATGTTCACAGCAGGAATAAACATGCTTGCAACAGGAATAAACATGTTCACAACAGGAATAAACAAGTTTACAACAGGAATAAACAAGTTTACAGCAGGAATAAACAAGTTTGCAACAGGAATAAACATGTTCACAGCAGAAATAAACATGTTTGCAACAGGAATAAACATGTTCACAGCAGGAATAAACATGTTTGCAACAGGAATAAACATGTTTACAGCAGGAATAAACACGTTTGCAACAGGAATAAACAAGTTTACAGCAGGAATAAACATGTTTGCAACAGGAATAAACATGTTTACAACAGGAATAAACATGTTTGCAACAGGAATAAACATGTTTACAACAGGAATAAACAAGTTTACAGCAGGAATAAACAAGTTTGCAACAGGAATAAACATGTTCACAGCAGAAATAAACATGTTTGGCATCAGGAATAAACATGTTCACAGCAGGAATAAACATGTTTGCAACAGGAATAAACATGTTTACAGCAGAATAAACATGTTTGCAACAGGAATAAACAAGTTTACAGCAGGAATAAACATGTTTGCAACAGGAATAAACA
>JALJCO010012559.1:230000-273629 GCA_023101725.1 Atherinomorus stipes | reverse complement strand
TAGCTGCAATTTGTAAAAGCTCTCCCTTAACTTTTGTGTTTTTTTCTGAATAGTTTCTCTTTTTTATCGACATTATTCGTCAGATTAGGTTTTTCTTGGAGAGGATTTCTTATGCTGGTCTTTCAACTGGTGTGCAATTCGGGAGATTTTTCCTCGTATATTGGCTTTTTTCACTCGCTTGTTGCTGTGTATCCATAGCAACGGAAAAATTGTTTACCACCGTGATCAACTGTTAAAACTCTCCCAAATCAAGATTTTCAGCGAAATAACACGTCAAATCCCAGTGGAGTTAAGGAGAAAGACAAGAGGATGCAGGGCAGGGGTAAGGCAGAGAGAAAAACGGTGGAGTTTTAAACCGTTTCTTCCAACTGTTGTGATGGGTAACGTGAGATGTCTAGCTAACAAGATGGACGAGCTCGAAGTGCTAGCAAGGTCTCAGAAAGAGTACAGAGAATGCAGTATCATGTGTTTCACCGAGACTTGGCTGCATGAACACATCCCGGACTGTAATGCGTCTGTGCACGGCTTCAAGACGGTCCGTGCAGACAAATATACTGCTCAGCGGGAAGCCCGGAAGGGAGGCCGGGTGCAGTGCTGGTCAGTCAGCGCTGGTGTCATCCAGGACACGTCACTGTCAAGGAGAAGATCTGCACAAGAGACATTGAACTGTTAGCTGTGAGTTTCCGTCCATATTATTTACCCAGAGAGTTTGCCTGTGTTATTCTGGTAGCGGTTTATATAATACCAGGTACCGCACCAGAGACAGCCTGTGATGTCATCAGCTCCGTCGTGGCTAAACTACAAACACAGCATCCAAACTCATTCATAGCGATCTCTGGAGACTTCAACAACGTCTCCCTCTCTGCTACGTTGCCAACTTTCCAGCAGTTTGTCAGCTGCTCCACCAGAGAAAATAAGATGTTGGACTTATTTTATGCAAATACAAAGAATGCATGCAGCTCCTCTGCCCTGCCTCCTCTAGGAAGATCTGATCATAATCTGGTTCTTCTCACCTCCACCTACAAGCCCATCGTTCAGCAGCAACCAGTCATTAGGAGGACGATTAAAACCTGGTCTACTGAGGCTGAAGATGCTCTGAGAGGGTGCTTTGAGGCCACAGACTGGAATGTCCTCTGTGAACCTCATGGAGATGACATCAACACCATGACTGAGTGTGTGACAGATTACATAAACTTCTGTGTGGACAACATCGTTCCAACAAGAACAGTGAGGTGCTTCCCCAATAACAAACCCTGGATCACCAGTGACCTGAAAAAGCTGCTGAACATCAAAAAGAAAGCTTTCAGGGATGGAGACAGGGAGTTACTGAAGACCACACAAAAACAACTGAAAACACAGACTAAGAAGTGCAAGGAGGACTACAGGAAGAAGTTGGAGAGCCAGCTCCAGCAGAACAACGTGAGGGATGTATGGTCGGGGAATGAAGAAAATCACTGGCTTCAAGCTAAAGGGGGACCAGACTGATGGAGGTCTGGACAGAGCTAACGAACTGAACATGTTCTTCAATAGGTTCAGTTCCCCACTACCGACAACCCAACATTCCACACACCCTCCATGAGCTCACAGCTTTCCTGTCCCACCTCCACTCTGTCACCCTGCACCTCAGTCATGGACCTGAACACAGCCTCATCTCCCTCCACATCAGGACATCCTGAGACCTCTTTTACCTCCACCTCCAGCCTGACTGTCTCCTGTGACCAGGTCAAGAAACAACTAGAGAAACTGAACAGGAACAAGGCTGCAGGTCCAGATGGTGTCAGTCCCAGAGTTCTCAAGACATGCTCAGAACAACTATGTCCGGTTCTCCAGCACCTTTTTAACACCAGCCTGAGACAGAACAGAGTTCCTGTGCTGTGGAAGACATCCTGTCTTGTTCCAGTCCCTAAAAAACCACAACCAGCTGAACCAAATGACTACAGACCAGTTGCTTTGACATCTCACATCATGAAAGTCCTGGAGAGACTCTTACTGGCTCACCTCAACAAGCAAGTGAACACCTTTCAGGACCCATTACAGTTTGCATATCGTAATGGGCTTGGGGTTGAAGACGCCATCATCTTCTTGCTTCAGAGAGCCCACTCTCATCTGGACCAGTCAGGCAGCACTTTGAGGGTCATGTTCTTTGATTTTTCAAGTGCATTTAATACTATTCAGCCTGCTTTGCTATGTCAGAAGCTCCATAACTTCCAGGTGGATCCCTCCACAACCACCTGGATTTACGACTACCTCACAAACAGACCACAGTTTGTGAGACTGAAAAGGTTGTGTGTCTGAGATGGTGGTCAGCAGCACTGGAGCACCACAAGGGACTGTACTCTCACCATTCCTCTTTACACTGTACACCTCAGACTTCCAGTATAACTCTGAGTCCTGTCATCTGCAGAAATATTCTGATGACTCTGCTGTTGTGGGGTGTATTAGTGATGGACAAGAAGCCGAATACAGGGAACTTGTCAATCAGTTTGTGAAATGGTGCAGTAACAATCAGCTCATCTTAAATACCAGCAAGACTAAAGAGATGATTGTTGACTTCAGGAGGAGCAAGAATAAGCAGCATAGTCCTGTCTACATCCTGGAAGAGGAGGTGGAGGTGGTAGAGAACTACAAATACCTTGGAGTTCAGCTGGACAACAGACTTGATTGGAAATGCAACTGTGACTACATCTACAAGAAAGGTCTGAGCAGACTCTTCTTCTTAAGGAAGCTAAAATCATTTAATGTCTGCAAAAAGATGTTGCAGATCTTCTATAAGTCTGTGGTAGAAAGTGCAATTAGCTTTGCAGCCATCTGCTGGGGCAGCAGCATCAGAACCAGAGACTTGAAGAAACTAAACAAGCTGATCAAGAAAGCTGGTTCTGTGCTGGGGATAGCTCTGGAGCCGCTGGAGCTGATCGTTCAAAAGAATGCTTCACAAGCTGATGAAGATTATGGAGGACACTTCCCATCCTCTCCACAACACGGTGAAGAATCAACAGAGTGTGTTCAGTGGGAGGCTGCGTCAAGTTCGCTGTAGGACGGAGAGATACAGGAATTCATTCCTGCCAGCAACCATCACCCTAAAGAACAAGACTAACTGACTTTTTGTTTATTTATTTAATAAAAAAAAAAGAAAAAAAAAAAAGTGAGCTTTTACAATACTGAATTTCCCTTCGGGGATGAATAAAGTATTTTTCATTTCATTTCATTTCATTTGAATATGGAATACGGACAGAACAGCGACATCACGTGTGTCTAGGTTGTAGTTGCAACAGCAGAAAAACAACTCCAGCCGTTTGGATGCCAGGCTCACTGCCGATAAGACAAGTGGCCAGCAGCCTGCACCATGTCCAACCAGTAATGCAGAGGAGTTTATAACTGACAGCTAACATTAGCTTTGTTAGCAAACAAGCTAACTTACCGATCCAGGAGGAAAGTCGCCATTTCTGTGTTTTGACGCCGTGGAAAATGTTTATGGAGGTCCATCTAGTGTTTTCACCTAAATTTACTCCAGTTTTTGCTGTTGTCAGGTCACTCCTCTTCAGAAACATAATACCTCTGGGGCTCTGAAGTAGCTGCTTGACTTGCCGCCCCCCCGCCCCCCCCCCCCCCCATGCCAGCCTAGTCTGTGCCCAACATACTATTGCCACACAGATTTCATATTTGGCAACCCGCAATGGCGGCGTGCATTGGCTTGTAGAGGTAAACATAATGCCATTGTCAAATTCATTTATTTATTTTCAGGCTAAATGTAATTTTTTTTTTTTAGGAAATGTACTTTCATTCTGCACCTCTCCAAACAACTTGTGGAGGTTTTTTTTTTTTTTTAAAGAACAATTTTTAATAAAAAATATTCCATATTCAACCTTTAACAAATAGGATATGGAAAAATCTGAAAATTGCCCTATTTTGAATAAATAAGTAAATATGACTTGTAGTCCAGTGTGACTTATATATTTTCTTTTCCTCTACATGACATTTTTTTCACCGTTGCGACTTGTACTCCATAGCGCCTTATAGTCCGGAAAATACATGTTCTTTTTTATATAAAAAACAAGTGCACTTGTAACAATATCAAAAAGAAACATTAAACATGTAATACATGATTAAAAAAAACTGCTGTCTGTATAGATGCCTGTCTGTAAATTATGCCAAGTGGGGGTATTGGCCAACACAACCGATGTATTGGCCTATGACGATACCAGAAAAAATGCAAACGTCGGCCTAAAATATCAGCTGTGCAGATTTATCAGTCTATCCTTGATACAATATATTGTAATATTGTGACACTGCAATATATTGCGATATTCTAGGCACTTCAGAGAATTTAAAATGCAGCTTGAAATAAAAGTTGTACCTATGTACTGTACATACTGTACATTGGTTGACTGAAACAACAAATGAGTCAAAAACCAATGAAATTCAGCTTCTCCATGTCCCATTTATTAAACTTGGACAGGTTTCTTTGCCAATTGGATCTCATAATAAACCCATTTACCATCGTCCCCGTGATACTTTTCACTTTGGGATAGGGGTGGAAAGGGGGTGGCTCGATATTTTTTCGATACTAAAACCCCAACATTTTCCTGCCTTTTTTACTAATATCCTTCCAGTCCGCAACGTTACCTTCAGGGTCATACTTAACACGAAAACCAAAGTAGTTCCAGATCCAGATGCCAGAACTGAACGTAGCCGAACACAAATCCATTGAGTTTTCAACACAGAGCTCATCGTCGGAAACAATTTGATGAAATAAATCAAAAACTCTGTATAGGGGATTATCACGCTTACCGGAACTTCCCGGTATTTGGGCACTTCCTCTTCCGGGCCATTTTAACATCAGCCGTTCCTGCTCTGTTATACTGTTTAAATCGTATAAACTCCAAACATACTTAAGTTTTCATTCCAGACTGAAGAAAGATACTAGGGCTGGGAATCACTAGGTACCTTGCGATACAATACTATCACGATATTTTGCCTGCGATAACGATAATATCACGATAGTGATTCTGCAAAAATCAATATATTGCAATAAATTTATCGACGATAGACCACAGTATTTGTCCCTGAAGACATTCCAAATTTATCAACCAAAGTAAATCCATGTGAAATGAATTACAAAATATTATCAATCAGAAGCACATAAGTGACATCAGTTCAAATGAAATGAGCAAAACAGTAAAACAAAGTGTGCACAGTGGTTCTTCTTAAGAAAGCATATAAAAAAATAAACATTTTAGTCATTATTTCTTCATAATCTCAAACAACTGGGTGTTCTATGAAAACCTGGACACACATTTTAATTTGTACTTTAATCCATGTTTAAAGTTTAACCTGAACCTGCAGCCTGCCCATAGATATCAGTGCCAATGCAGGGACTTTTCTACATGCTGAACCGCTGCAGACAGCACAACGAAATCTCGCGAGATCTCACTGGTATCTTACAAAATCTCACGAGATTTCGTAAAAATATCGATACAGCGTTTTTCAATATCGATATGATATCGCAACACAGAATATCGCGATATTTCAGTGTATCGATATTTTGGCACACCCCTAAGTGATACTGGATCAAAAGCCGGATCAAAGCGATCGATTCGCCGCGGTGAAGGGCCGAACTTTATAATAAAACACACGTTTGTTTGTCGCCGGTGGGGCGCAACACCGCACGGCACCGGCACTTCACAGCATGCTAGCATTAGCCAGCTAGCGTTTACTGACGTGCTTAACATTGTGAGTCTTAAAACACACAAACATCTAAAAAAATCGGGTCTGTACCCCCCCGTTTCCAGTGGAACAACTGGGGACTGCCAAAAAAAGGAGACGCTTTCAGATGCTTGTGTGTTTTCAGCCGCACAAAGTTAGGCACGTCATCAAGCTGGCTAATGCTAACCTGCTAACAGTAGTCCGCCAGCTACTACTCTGTTAAACTTTGTAAATCGGATAAACGCCAATGCCAAGTTTTCATTCCAGACTGAAGTGATGCTAAGGAAGAAGTGGATCAAAACGACCGATTCGCCGCGGTGAAGGACCGAACTTTATAATAAAACATCACACGTTTGTTTGTAGCCGGCAGTCTGCACAGTCGTGTTAGCAGGCTAGCATTAGCCAGCTTGATGACGTGCCTAACTTTGTGCGGCTGAAAACACACAAGCATCTGAAAGCGTCTCCTTTCTTGGCAGTCCCCAGTTGTTCCACTGGAAACGGGGGGTACAGACCCTATTTTCAGATGTTTGTGTGTTTTAAGACGCACAATGTTAAGCACATCAGTAAACGCTAGCTGGCTAATGCTAGCATGCTGTGAAGTGCCGGTGTCGTGCCCCACCGGCGACAAACAAACGTGTGTTTTATTATAAAGTTCGGCCCTTCACCGCGGCGAATCGATCGCTTCGATCCAGCTTTTGATCCAGTATTACTTCAGTCTGGAATGAAAACTTAAGTATGTTTGGAGTTTATACGATTTAAACAGTATAACAGAGCAGGAACGGCTGATGTTAACATGGCCCGGAAGAGGAAGTGCCCAAATACCGGGAAGTTCCGGTAAGCGTGATAATCCCCTATTGTTCCATATTTGATACATGGTGGTCAAGGTTTGATAAGCACTTCTATTGAACAGTTTGATAAGAATACATGTATTGTTGCACCCCAAATTTGGAAAACTCAACTGAATAGATGTGTGAATAAAATAAAAATAAAGTGCTTTTGAAAACAATATTACCACAGCTGAGCTGGAAAAGTATAAATGTACACTAATTCATGTGTAACTAGTAAAACAGTAAAACCAAGTGGTATGTGAGTTCATGAAAACACAAATTAGTGCATATAAAAAATAAACATTTTAGTCAACATCTGGGTGGTGGTCTACGAAAAGTTTAACCTGAACCTGCAGATGCACACAGACGTCAGTGTAAATCAGAAACTTTTCTGCATGCTGGACCTCTGCAAATAGAACAAAATCTTTCGATTTAGTAATACAACGACAAAATCTTGCGAGATTTTGTCAGTAAAAATATCAATATCACGATTTTTAATATTGATATGATATGGTAACAAAATATTGCGATATTTCAGTATGTTGATATATCGTCACACCCCTGCCAGTTAACCTACCACACATGCATTTGGTCCGGAAGCCGAGGAGAAACATGCATACACAGGCAGAACATGCAAGCTTTACTGAGTGGTGAGGAATAACAACAATAATACTGAAGTTCTGCAGACTGAACGGACCTGGCTGTCTCTTCGAGCTTGTCCAGACTGCGACAGCTGGCCAGGCTCCACCAGCAGCTCCAGAATCTCCGGCAGATGGCTTTGCACGAACGACAGGTGGGCCTGATCGTCCCAGTTCTACTGATCAAACACAGGAACAAAGACGGACTCAGAGTGAGGCATCAAAGACCCGAGACGGCTGATAACTCCTCATAATATCCAATATGACATCGAGTGACCTCATCGGTACAGAACCTTGTTCTGAGAGCTGGTCTTGGCCTCTCGGTCTGACGGAGAGGAGCAGCGAGTGCGGTGGCTGGGCCACTCTTCGCCAATCAGAGATGTACGCAGAGACAAACGGTTCAGCTGCTGAATGTAGAGGAAGAGGAGGAACTGCAGCGTGTCCACGGACATCTGCAGACAGAGAGCACTTCAGGCTGAGGTGGTAAATAATCCGGGTAAACTCAAGCTAATCCGTAACTTACCCAGACTCCAGCCCCGACATTCCCTCACCTTGTTCCTTTGCTGGTCCAGCTCGCTTTTTGAGGAGCACTGGGACAAACACTCAGCCCTCTCCAGCCTCTCCTCTGGACTGTGGCCCATCAGAAGGTCAAAGGTCTCAAAGTAGAGCCAGGCGAGGTCTTCTGGAAGCTGCAGCTTTCCACAGGCGATGTGTCTCCACATGGACCAGCCCAGAACTGGGAAGCAGCCGTCCCGCGTTCGCACGTAGCTCGCCATCTTTCGGAGATAGTGCAGGCTGAGCTTGGAGGAGGGAGCCACCTTCAACGGCATCGACTAGGGTTAGTTTAAAGAATGATTTCATGTTCTGGATATCATCACATAGAGGATCTGGGAGAGCGTTTTCACCTGCAGGGCTCCCAGTAAGAAGGGCTCCATGCGTGGCCAGATACTCACAGTATCCGCCTCCATGTCTGAGGAGGAAGAAGAACAGAGGTAAGAATGTGTCACATGTTCTCCGAATGGCTTCTTGAAAGCCACGTTTCCATGGAGACTAACGAGGCCCCAACCAACAGTAGATGGATCAACTGAAGGTTAGGGCTGCTCGATTATGGAAAAAGTCATTATCACGATTATTTTAGTCAATATTGAAATCATGATTATTTAAACGAGTATTTTTTAGTTACATGATGCATTTATTCAGCATGTCTCGCTCTGTCAAAAAACACAATTTACAGTGGGTACGGAAAGTATTCAGACCCCTTTAAACTTTTCACACTTTGTTTCATTGCAGCCATTTGCTAAAATCAAAAAAGTTAATTTTCTTTCTCATTAATGTACAATCAGCACCCCATCTTGACAGAAAAAAAACAGAAATGTAGAAATTTTTGCAAATTTATTAAAAATTAAAAACTGAAATATCACATGGTCATAAGTATTCAGACCCTTCACTCAATACTGAGTAGAAGCACCTTTGAGCGACTACAGCCATGAATCTTCTTGGGAATGATGCAACAAGTGTTTCACATCTGGATTTTGGATCTTCTGTCAATCTTACTTGCAGATCCTCTCCAGTTCTGTCAGGTTGGATGGTGAACGGTGGTGTTCAGCCATTTTCAGGTCTCTCCAGAGATGCTCAGTTGGGTTTAAGTCACAGCTCTGGCTGGGTCAGTCAAGAATGGTCCCAGAGATGTTCTGAAGCCGCTCCTTTTGTTATTTTAGCTGTGTGCTGAGGGTCATTGTCTTACTGGAAGGTGAACCTTCGGCCCAGTCTGAGGTCCTGAACACTCTGGAAGAGGTTTTCTTCCAGGATCTCTCCGTACCTGGCCACATTCATCTTTCCTTCAACTGCAACCAGTCGTCCTGTCCCTGCAGCTGAAAAACACCCCCATAGCATCATGCTACCCCCACCATGTTTCACTGTTGGGATCATATTGGGCAGGTGATGAGCAGTGCCTGGTTTTCTCCACACATACCGCTTAGAATTAACGCCAAAAAGTTAAATCTTGGTCTCATCAGACCAGAATCTTATTTCTCATAGTCTGGGAGTTCTTCATGTGTTTTTTGGCCAACTCTATGCAGGCTTTAATGTGTCTTGCACTGACTCTGCCATAAAACCCCGACTGGTGGAGGCTGCAGTGATAGTTGACTTTGTGGAACTTTCTCCATCTCCCTACTGCATCTCTGGAGCTCAGCCACAGTGATCTTTGGCTTCTTCTTTACTCTCACCAAGGCTCTTCTCCCATGATTGCTCAGTTTGGCTGGACGGCCGGGTCTAGGAAGAGTTCTGGTCGTCCCAAACTTCTTCCATTTAAGGACTATGGAGGCCACCATGCTCTTAGGAACCTTTAATGCTGCAGAAATTCTTTTGTAACCTTGTCCAGATCTGTGCCTCACCACAATTCTGTCTCTGAGCTCCTTGGACAGTTCCTTCCACCTCATGATTCTCATCTACTCTGACATGCACTGTGAGCTGTAAGGTCTGATATAGACAGGTGTATGCATTTCCAAATCAAGTCCAATCAGTTTATTTAAACACAGCTGGACTCCAATGAAGGAGTAGAACCATCTCCAGGAGGATCAGAAGAAATGGACAATCTGTGAGTTAAATATGAGTGTCACTGCAAAGGGTCTGAAAACTTATGA
Source organism: Atherinomorus stipes (assembly GCA_023101725.1). NCBI lineage: Eukaryota > Metazoa > Chordata > Actinopteri > Atheriniformes > Atherinidae > Atherinomorus > Atherinomorus stipes. The sequence continues at coordinate 263,819 of JALJCO010012559.1, read as the reverse complement.
CCATGTGATATTTCAGTTTTTTCTTTTTAATAAATTTGCTAAAATTTCTACATTTCTATTTTTTTCTGTCAAGATGGGGTGCTGAGTGTACATTAATGAGAAATAAAATGAACTTTTTTGATTTTAGCAAATGGCTGCAATGAAACAAAGAGTGAAAAGTTAAAAGGGGTCTGAATACTTTCCGTACCCACTGTATGCTAAATGTTCAAATTGAAAATAAATGTAGGCTAAAGACATGAATCTTACAGCTGTTATGAAATGTATAAAACACTGAATGAATAAAAGTAAAAATAAGGCTTAGAAAAACATAAATGTATCCCAAAATCAACTTTGTTAAGCTTTAGTGTAATGCTTCAGCTGCTTGAGTGTAGGTTGTACCAGGATCGCATGGAGGGGAAATGTATTGCACATGCACGTCTCTCTCATAAATTGTGGAAAGAAAAATGGCAAATAAATCGTTCCAACCCAATTTTATTAGTTTGGAGATCGTTTGACAGTGAAACTGAAATCTTGATCAAATTTCGATTAATTGCACAGCCTTACTGAAGGTCCAGATGCGTCTCTCAGGTCGTCGTTCAGGTCTTTGCTGGATTTGTTCCTGTTTCTTCAGGAAATTACTGATAGTATCTTTTCAGTCCTGGCACAGAGATGTTTCTACACTTACTTCTGCAAGACTGTCAGAAATGTGTCATTTTTTTCTTTTAAAAGATCTTTACAGGATTTTCTACGTTGACAGGGTAAGTTGCTCTTTTTAACGGACAAACTTGTTATCTAGAAAACCTGCCTTGAAGTTTGACATGTCATCTTTGCAGTCTGTGTAAAAATACTTGCAAGAACACACAGATACGGAGGAACCTGCCTCGGCTGTTATAAGATGAGGATGATGTGAGCTGTTTGTAAAAGTCCCAACTGGCTGCTGGTAACAAAGAGCCTAAAATCCAGATTAAACTGGTTCTTTGCCAAGTTGTCTGTTATGCGTCAACACAACTCCAGCCCATCCCTTCAGTTAGGAGCCTTTTTATACCTGTGTGATTCATAGATCAGACCTGAATGTCTTATCCAGCAGTATCAACCCCAGACATACCTCTGAAGACGGTCAGCTACCAGACTGGACTGAGAACAAGTGAAAAAGCAGAAAGTGTCCAAAGCAAAACTTTTAAAAGACATTTAGAAAGTTTGCTGCATATCGCCCTCATTCTTCTTCACGCCCTCTCCTGTCCAGCCCCTCCTCCATAAAGGCCCCCGCAGCAACAAAATCTCACTAATAAAAAAATACAAAAGTCTGATTTCTTGAAAGCCAAATAGAGGGGAACCTTTGGACATTTGTGTGAAGAGCAAAAGCATGCAAGTTAAATAAATGATTACATCTACAGTTGTTTGTGTTTTAGCACTGTAGCTGCTTGGGGTGGATCATTGACCAACGGGGGGCGCTGTGCATATTATTTATGTTGTATGCATTAGTGATGCACAATATGAAAAATTTCAGCTGATACCGATAACTTTCTGGTTCTTGTGACCAATACCAACATTAAAGCTTAAAATGATGTAATATTCATTCTTTGTGCAAAATTAGAAAAAAAAAAAAACAGTTAGGGCTTGGCGACATAGCCTCAAATCTATATCGTGGTATAATCTGAAGAATGTGTGGGAACAATATATATTGCGATACATTATCCTCTGTGCCTTTGTGTGTGCATATATATATATATTAGGGCTGGACGATATAGAAAAAAGATTATCGATAAAAAAAAATCTGTATCGATCGATATCGATATTTATCTAAAAAAAAAAAAGAAAAAAAAAAGCCATTATCAAATTCAGAGCTATTTTAGGTGCAGCCCTGGCTATTTAAGCTTTTGCTAATTGACCTACTTATTAGAGATGTCCCGATCCGATCACGTGATCGGGGATCGGGGCCCGATCACGTGATTTCAGACTCGATCGGAATCGGCTGTTACTTCCCGATCAGGGATCGGTAAAATGTTTCCTTTACTGATACGGCAGCAGCGGGCTGCTCCTCTTTTTCCTCTGCGTGGTTTCCTCTCAGTTTCGGTTTTATGACCAGCGGTTGGTTTGATTCTGCCTCATGTGAACCGCCCCGTCCTGCACGCAGCTCAGTGCTGTTTACAGCATCACCGGGCGGTGCAGGAGTTTAAATGTAACGCACCAGCAGGCAGCAGCCTGTTCACTCAGACATAACTACAGGGAAGGCGGCTGCAGCTGAACTGATGAGCCGCTTTTAAAAGGTTTGATCCATTAATCAAATCAAACAACAATAAGTCAACATAACGTGTAACACGTGGTTCATATTTAGCGAAGCAACGCGACAATGTGCTGGTGTAACGTTAGTGGTACAGCGCGTGCATCGCTGCGGGTTTGACGGGGCTGCTGGTTGACATGACCCGCAGAGAAGTGACAGAAAAAAGAAAAGAAAGCTGCTTAAACTTTGTTTGCCATTAATGAACGGAGTAAAACCGAAGCACACTTCCTCATTACATTAGGCCTATCTGTTGTTTCAGAGTTTATTTGAAATCTAGTGTGTTGGTTTTATTTGCTGTCCAAAAATAATCATGTGTTTCCAAGCTTCAGAGAAATGGAGAAATAACCAGCTTCCTTTGTGATTTCCACAGACATGCATAAATGATTACTTACTCATTAATTTGACGTTAGTTTGGTATATAAATGTATGCTAAATATGTTTTCTTTTTTAGAATATGTCTGGAAGAATGTAATTGATCAGAGGAGGTGTCATAATAAAGTAAAATAAGAATAAATAAAACGAAAAAAAAACAACAAATATGGCACCTCCTGATTCCCCAATTGCACCTTCGAGCTGATGGGATTCAGAATCAGATTAGGCAGCAGTGTTTCCCCTACAGACCACTGCTGTAGGGGAAACACTGTCTTTTTCTCTTAAATTTTCATTTTATTATAGAAGTATCGGATCGGGACTTGGTATCGGCCGATCCTCAAAATCAAATGACTCGTACTCGGAATCGGGGGCAAAAAACCCTGATCGGGACATCTCTAGAGGGAACCCATCCATCTGGGCTCATAGGTGAGGTGGCTGTGGACACTAGACACACGCCCAGGTCTGATCAGCCTGCAGTGGGCCTGCCACCTTCCTGCCATGAAGCCTCGTGGTAGCACCGGACCCCGGCAGGAAGGATGCTGAAAGTCCTAACTTACTCTGGGAGACTCAATCTTTAGAAAATTACTTTTAAACATCATTGACAATCCTGAGGAGCAAATTAAGACAAAAAACTTTTGTCTATAACAAGAATTGTTTCCCTGTACTGCAGAAGAAAAACCTCATAAAATTTCTTTTCATTCTTCTTAAATCTGGAAGGATCTGTTCCCGTTTCCCTCATTTCCTCACACTGTCATATTCACCTCATTCTTTATTCTATCATCATGACTCTGGTCCAACAGCCTCCAAAATACTTCCCCAGCTAATCAGACTGATTATCATGTTCCTAGACAGAATGTATAATGAGATGCAGAAATAAAATTTCAAATGATTTTATCTGCTGTGCTTCATCATCTTTATAGAGAAGGAGGTGAGAGGACAGGCCTCCTGGAGTCTGGATGCAGAGTCTGGTCTGGTACTTCAGATGAGGCAGAATAATCCCCATCATAGGCTTCATGCTAATATTGGATTGCCCTCACTAAATTAGGTTTCTCTGCTGTTCCACCAGCAGGCTGGAATACCCTGCAGGTTCATTATAACTGGATTCATGTCCTCTTGGAATTTAATTTAGCCTAATTCTATTTTTATCCATTCTTGTTTGTATTGGCTAATTTACTTTACATGACTGCTCCAACTTTTCTCAAATGGTATAATTCATTCATCATAACCTTTCAATTATTATTATGTGGCTTTCCACATAAATACTCTACTGTTCACAGTTCCATATATATTACCTACTGTGTGGAAGTAGAGGGGTAACACTTGTCAAACAAACATTGATCCAATAGCTAAATTACAAAAGAAAGCCATAAGAATGGTAAATAATTCAAAATATTGTTATCTAACAAACCCACTCTTCATTAAATTAAATAACTTAAAATTTGTAGATGAGCTAAGAGCACACAATAACCTCCACTGCATTCAGGATGCATCCATATGAACTCTGGGGAACTTGTATGGTTTTTTTTTTTTTTTTAATAAGGTAAATGGTCTTGTTGAATGGTCTCTGCGATGAGCTAAAAATGTGCAGTTCAATTTGCAAATTCTAAAAAAATGTTTAAACTTATGACAACTGACAAATATAGACGTTTGATTTGATCAAGTATGTTTCTTTACTCTGGATAATTTCTATTAGAAATCTTTAATATCACTTTTACACCTGCCTTTGTTGTAATTGTTCTCTGTTACTTTTTGTTGTTTTGTTTCAGTGTGATTATATGTAAAGTTTTGAGAAATTATATAAGCTATTGCTGCTGTCTGTAGCTTTTTGGTTAATTTATTTATTTGTATAACAGTATGTTATTTATGTTCCAAAATAAATAAACTAACAACAATATGTTTGGTCAAATATATCATTAGTCTTTTTTAAAAACAAAAGCAAACGCAAACAAACTAAGGCTGCCATAAACAGTTATTCTTATAATCGAATAGTCACTGACTATTTTGGCAATCAGTTGACTAATCAGATCATATGAAAATTGTTACATATTTACAGAACTAGTCAAAAGTTTGGACACTTTCTCATTTAATCTAATAGAAAAACATGTCCAAACTTTTGACTGGCAGTGTATGTGTTTATTTATGTCAATATACAATTCAAGAAAAGTTGACCTGACAGAAAGGCAGACTAAAAATTTAGTCCATTTATCAACTAGTCATACAACAAGACATGACATTCTATGAGGCCTTCGTATGAAATAATAAATAATGTTAATAAAGGAATATAAAACGTGTATTTCTTTAATCATACTGACTGTTGTAAATGGAATATAAGGATGATGTTTTCCTGCATGTTTTCCTCAATGTGGTCATAACTAGAGCAGAATTAAGGTCACAGTATTACTAATGTGGTAGGGTGGGGGGAGCTGCTTATTCACTGTGATGTTGATGATGATAATAATGACCCTGACCCACATTCCAGACACTTTAACAGTTATTTACCTGCAAAAAGACAATCTGCTCTTCATCATATCTGCATTTAGATTTTAAATAAAGCTCTGCTCTTTGCTGATGAGACGCTAACTAGATCCTGTCAACTGGGTTATTTCTAACCTCTGAACCGTGACAGTCCGGCCAAACATGGCGACATATTGATTTTAAATGCTCCCATGACAACTGCTCATATCAACACCTCACATCCCATAATAGGTTGAAGTTCGACCGTATTAACCTATGGTGTCAATTAGCTAAACTAGTTCTAGTCAGACTGTGAACATACAAACAATACCATCTCTTTAAATACAAGCTAAGAAGCAGGTTTTCCGCCTTTTTGATTTAACAGTTAACTTCAACCAAGTTTGCCTCAACCGCTAACTAACTTAGCTTCAGGTAGCTAGCAGAGCTAACGGAGCCCTACCGTTAAACTTTGTCCGCGCGCAGGAAATGTTCCGTTCCGTCTGGATGGAGATGAACCGACGGGTCACGGTTTCATAAGGCTGGATGTGGACGTATCGAGCTGAGTTGATGCGCTGTGTAGACTGTCAGACATTCATCTGCCTTCCGCGTCCTTCCTATTTGGCGCCCTCCCTTTCCCGACGTAAGGCACGCGCAGCTAGCGGGAGCGCGCACGGCTCCGCACCATAGCCTGATGCAACATATTAAAGAAAAAACGTACATTTAAAAAATTGGCCAAATTGGCCTGTTTATTAGTGGGTTGTGAACTTCATGGAGAAAAAAAAAATCACATATTAAACAGGAAGATTTTGAGCCGATATGAAGTATGTGCGGTGCTTCTTTAAGACTGGGCGGAGTTTGGCCAGGGAGGCGGATTTGCCGACATGCCCGGGGAGGGCTCTCTGTGACAGGAGGAAGAAGGCTGGTGACTGGCAGCGAGATCCAAGCTTCAAAAAGCCGGGTGTATCTTCGCCTCTACCTCCTTTGGAAAAAGCTTGGGATCTATGGCTAAGAAAGGGATAAACGTGTGCCATGTGTGCTGCTTGCTTCTCTATGTCATCGCGGCGGTGCTTGCCGGGTAAGTAGGTCCCGCTCGGAGCGCAGCGACAAGCCGTGAAACAGCATCGGCAGCTGGGACACATGTTTCACTGTGATTGGTCTAACCGCGCTCTCCATGTGTGGAACAGGCTGACACTCTGAGCTGGCTCGGTTAAAACGGGTTATGTTTCGCTGTTTACGGCGAAAGAGTTTATATTTAACAACCAGCACTTGCGACTTTACCAGGTCGTGTTTAGGACTAGTTAGCCTAGTTAGCTCAGAGCTAACAAGAGTGACTCCTCGACTTTCTTCTCCGGAAATGTAGCTAGCTGTTGTCTGACAACTCATATAACCATCAATGGTACAGCTCAGTCTGTCCAAGCATTTCCTTGTCTTTTGTACTTTTTGAATATCGTGTCTATGCTAATCTATGTGCTCCTCCTTTCTGTTGTAGGCGAGATTTCTACAAGATCTTGGGGGTGAGCAAGTCTGCATCAATCAGGGACATTAAGAAGGCCTACAGAAAGCTGGCTATGCAGTTACATCCCGACAGAAACCAGGACGACCCTCAAGCACAGGACAAATTTGCAGACTTGGGGGCTGCTTATGAGGTGGGTCTGAAGCTATTGTTGTGTACCTGATGCCGGTTATCTCTGAAGAGACGAACAGAAGACTTATTTGGCTTCTCCAGCTGTTTTCAGCCATAAAATAGCAGGAATATCAGTAATATGTTCAGTATAAATGCATATTTTGTGTGACAGTGCCTGAGGCTTCCTTATAAACCCTTTTTGTGCGCTTGCTACTTGGTTGTTGTTGGAAACGCTACGAGCTCTGTGATTGGCCCACAAGACCGTGTGGCTGCATCTGATTGGCTGTAAAGAATCACAGCTGGCATGATGAGAAGGCAGACGTGGATGAGTGGGAGTGGGTTCAGATGAGCGCTGCAGGTGTTTCCGCCTCTAATCTTTGCATCACCTTTCAAAATGATGAGTTTAAAAGCGGATTTAACATCCTGTTCACCGTCTACAAGTATGGTAATTAGATTAATCAGATTACTAGAATTTTATTGATCTCACTGATTATATTTTGATCATTAAACGTCTTGACACGAGCATTACAGTATTGTTCAATTTTATTATAATAACTTTATTCAGTTCTTATTCTCTACCATAAACTCTAAATGTAGAAACTAAAAGTAAGATGTTATCACTTTTTTTTATAGGGGCTATATATGGAAATTCAATGTAACTTCAACATTTGTTTTACAAATAATTGTATAATTGAAATGGCAGAAATTAATATATGTTTTTGTAATTATGAATTATTAATTACTTTTACGCTAAGGTCATACATTCCAGTGTCAGTTTGTGAAATGGTCTAATCTATTGGAGATTTTAAAAAAAGGAAAACAAGAAAGCATCACAATTTACATTTTAAAAAAGAAGACCCAACAAATGTGGAATGTTTCCTTTTATGTTATGCAAGAAAGACTTGTCTTTGTTTTGATTTTTCCCTTTTTGAAAATAAAGTTGAAATGTTGAGAATAAGCTCATCTCATCTATCCTATAGAGTTTGGATGCCAACGTGTGAACATCCACTAGTGTGGAAATGATGTTATCACCTGATGTGGATATTGGCTGCCATTGATTCCATTGTGCAAAGTGTGTAATTGCTACTTTGCAAGAATGCAGCCACATTCTTATTTTTTATTTGTTCATTTATTTACTTCCGATATTAAGTTAAAGATGTTCCTGGTGTGGGTGAAAAGACTAACTGATGTGTGTGCTTGTTGCCAGGTCCTCTCTGACGAGGAGAAGAGGAAACAGTATGACATGTACGGAGAGGACGGACTCAAAGAGGGTCATCACAGTTCACACAATGACATCTTCTCCAGGTTGGTGTCCCGGTTCAGCTGGTCTTCAGGACCAAGACAGCGCAACTAATCAGCTGATACAATGTCAACTTGAAGGGCAGATTAACTAAGATGACAATCCTCCATTAAATAGTTTTTCATTTTCCAAGTAAGTAAAATGAGAAAAGATGTTTTTTCCAGACCGACGGTGATGCCAACCAGGGCCTAAAGTTCACTACGGGATTGTGGGAATCGTGCATAATATCATCAAATCCCGCAAGCATTGCTCTTATAATGTGGGAAATTCCCGCTTACAATTGCAGTGGCGTAATGTGCAGTGAACGTTTGCATCGGAGCCATAAAATAACATAGAATAAAGGGCTTGACACACTTGAGGACGACACTCCTCCTCCATTCATTTCCTATGGACCATAGGAAATGAATGGATGAGTGGCGTCACCTCCTATGTTGGGCCCTTTTAGTACAGTGCGCGCTCCCCCTCTATCTCTCTGGCCTGTTGGATGTCACAGCTTCCCTCTTGTTGACAACCAAACATTGTTGCTGTCTTTCCTGCTGGTAAGACGATACTTTCACAGACTGCTGGTTAAAACGTAAATCTAACTTCGGGTTAGATTTACACGACAAACTGCTCCGACAAACACCAGTAAAGATCTGTGCTGTGGCGGTACTGGTGTCGGTCTCGTTAATGACACAAATCCTCCGGATCCACAGGTAGCGCCGGTGCTAGTAATGGTACCAAGCAGCCCAAAAAAAAGTTTTGGCCTAACTGGCTCAGAATTTATCCGTGGTTTGATCATAACGACGGAGACACGAGCTGTGAATCTAAAGAGGGACCTTTTTAAATGTCACATCATAGAATGTTCATGTGTCTTGTTTTCATCGGCTAGTGTGGGATGTGGTCAGTATTGATCTCGTTTATCACCAGGAAACTTTGATTCTAGTTCGCTGTTACTGTCCCATTCAGTTGCTCCTGTTTTTATCATTTACATAATTCAGCTGAATTAAATGGCATCATCTCCAAAACAGAACTGGAAATTGTCCTTGCTTTTGTGTCTTCGAGGTTGGATGATTGTAATTCTTGCACAGCTTTGTTGGACCGTTGACAGACCGTACAGAGCTCTGGTGCCAGGCCTCTGATGAAGGCCTTGTCCATGTAGCAGGGTATCTCATAAAACCAAATATTTCCCTGCCATCCATACATAAATGCAGATTTTTTGGCATTGAAAATGGTTCTTTCAAAAACTCCAGCGAACTCCAGCGTATTTATGCATCTGCGTGTGGACATTAATAACTGGGGTTTTAAGGTTTGAAAGTTCACTGCCAGCGACAAAATATGCTCAGACATCACATGTGCACCTATATTTACAATGGGTCAGCTCCATTTACTGCCCAGGCCAATAAGCTGCGAGTCAGGACGGTGGAGTTTTTACTTCAACACGTGCGATCAGCGAGATGACCCGCTCAGATCCGGCTTCCTGTTTGACAACTTTTATCAGTTTTTATGAACTTTGCTCCCGAAGATCCATCCTTCATTTGTGTTAAAGCCTCTTTCCACCTGCAAACACTTTCCCCTCTATTTAAGCTGCAGACTCCTCCTACTCGCCCGTCATTTCTTTTTTACCCCCTTTTCATTTATTCATCCATATTAATATTTCGCCATACACACTCTTACATCAGATTAAATACAACATGGATAAAAAGGAGCAGTTCTCCCAGGACGTCCCTCAAGCTGACAGTAAAGGAGCGGACTCTCTCAGAAACATTACTGCTGTTCAATGTGGACAAATTTCTCTTCTAAAAGATAAAAGGTGATGACTCAAATTTTCTTCTAGAGGGGGGGGGTCATATGACAAAAATCCTGCAACGTGTACAAGGCCTTAAAGTTGAAGGTCTTGAAGTTTACTTGTGTCACTCCTTGACTTGTTCGGTTTCATTGGCTCCCCGACCACTTCACAGTTCACTTTAAAGGGATAAAACACCCACAGAATGATGTGCCGTCATTTTCTACTCACCCTCATGTTGAGCAAGACCCCGGAGCACTTTTTTAATATCTCAAATGCATCCAGAGATCCGGGGGGCTTTCTTTATCCACTGACATTCATATAATGGGATTCGCCGGTGCCTAAAACAAAAAGGTCCATAAGTCCACAAAAACTTGGCAATATTCCTCCCATACTGCTCGTCTAATGTAATCCAAGTGTCCTGAGTGGGTAGCGTCCATAATTTACTCAAAATTACATCATTTGGTATATTTTTATAGCCCTAATCGTACTTCCTATGTGCGCATTCATGCGAGTTCACGACACTACGGAAGTCGTGGCAGACAAGATCTATCCATCTAGATTAGATTAGAATAATCTAATCTAATCAATAGCCAACACCTCTTGTTTGTCTGCAGCTCTGGCGCTCTTAGCACAATACAAACAGTGAATTTCTTCTTCTACGCTTGTATTACTGGCAGAGTAGGCGCTGAACGCGCAGCTTCTGTAGTGTCGTGAACTTGCATGGGAAGCTTATAGGAATGTTACAGAAAGTATGATGTACTCCTGTTAAGGCTATAAAAATATACTAATTGATGATGTTTCCGGTAAATTATGGATGCTACCCTCTCAGGACACTTGGATTACATTGGACCAGCAGTATGGAGGAATATTGCCAAGTTTTTGTGGACTTTTACGGACCTTTTTTTTCAGGCACCGGTGAATCCCATTATATGACAGTCGGTGGATGACGAAAAGCCTTCCAATCTCCAGCTGCATTTGGGATATTGAAGTGCTCCAGGGTCTTGCTCAGTGTTCTATCACTTTAACATCTTGGTCCTTGGTTCTGAATGGTCCAGCACCAGCATACATCTTAAAACTTCTACTGTACATTCTGCACGTCCCTAGCAGGTCCTAAGGTCACATGACCAAGACCTGCTTGTTGTGTTTATATGAGGCTGAAAACTAAAGGGGGCAAAGCCTTCTCTGCAGCTGCACCAGGACTCTGGGACTAAAGACATGTCTTTTCAATAGCTTTTACTTGATGATTTTTGTCTTTCCTTTTATCCTAAATCTTATTTTTAGCTCACTGTAGCTGAATGTTCTTTTTTTTCTTTTGTGCAGCACTTTGTGATTCAATAGCTTGAAAGGTGCTATACAAATAAAGTTTAACAGCCGATTGATCATGTGGTCAGTGATGTAAATAACGTTAATTTAGAACAGGGGTGCCCAGGGGATTTTTAGAACATGCCCTCCCCAAAACGCTTTAATCAAATGGTTAATTCCCTCATCTCATTCAGCTCTGCAGAGGCTGGTAATGAGCCATTCATTTGCTTTAGGTGTGTTGAAGAAGGGATTCAACCAAAATGTGCAGGATAGTAGCTCTGGAGGACTGGACTGGGGCTCCCCTGATTTAGAACAACTACATGTTTGTTACTTAGTGTTTATTACTAATTCAGAACTCACCTGTGCGTGTTTTTTCCTCTCTGCAGCTTCTTTGGTGACTTCGGCTTCATGTTTGGAGGTAACCGGCAGCAGCAGGACAGGAACATCCCCCGGGGAAACGATGTAGTTCTCGACCTCGAAGTCACGCTGGAAGAGGTGTACTCTGGGAACTTTGTGGAGGTGTGGAGTAATTCCTGCGTTGTACACCAACATCTTATCTGTAAAAGTGACACTTGAGTTGTTGACGGCATATCTTTCAGTTTCAGTTCCTGCCTGTTTGTTTTCTGACCTTTTAATGAACCTATTTTGCCTCCTAGGTCGTACGCAACAAGCCTGTCGCCAAAGAGGCTCCTGGTAAAAGGAAGTGCAACTGCAGACAGGAGATGAGGACCACGCAGCTCGGACCGGGACGCTTCCAGATGACTCAGGAGACTGTGTGCGACGAGTGTCCCAATGTGAAGTGAGTACAAATGGATCTCATCTGATCTTGGTCCTGAAACATGCAGCTGAAGAAGAGTCGGGGATGACTTCAGAACAGGCGAGCTGGATCTGAGAATCTGATTTATGATGAGTTATTTTAGAAAAAGGGCGGATTTAACATGCTTTAACTGGACGGTTCAGAGTGAAACAGAAGCGTTACAACAGGCTGATGATGTGAGATCAGGTGCTCTGATCCAAAGATCACAATGCTGCAAGTTTGTCTCCAGATAAATGATCGTGTTTCTGAATAACCCACAGTTGCTATGGTTACTTCACCTCCTTTGTGGACAATCAAAGAACCATAAACATCCATTTGTTGGGTCTTTTAGCCTCCACCTCCTTCCCAACAACACTCTGCACAATGATTGGCTGCAGACGTGATGATGAACATAATCGACAACGTAAACAAGTCTGGATGTATCCACGGCAACCTTTCTGAAATCCTAGTTTGTTAGTTTCGGACGGGAAGTTTGGTTTGTTAGGAGAGGAGGGAATGTGCAATCGAACTCTGATTCAGATTGAAGAAGCAGACTCTGGTCCGCCTACAAATGTCTGTCTCGGTTTGCTTCAAGTAGACCGAATACAGGAAGTGGACAACAAGGCAAGGGACATTGGCCCTCATTTATCAAACGATCGTACGACGAAAATCTGTGCGTACGACCATTTCCACGCAAGACTCGGCATTTATCAATTTGAACGTGATCGTAGGATACGATCAAATCTCACGACAGCTCTGAGTTCGTGTACGCAAGTTTGAGTCAGTGAGGGTTTGCAGCAGCGCAGCAGAACATGAGAAATATTTATTAACCAAACCGCAAACTGTCATTTAAACATAATATCAGCACTAAGAATGAACCCATTTGTAAAGAAAAAGAAAAAGGAAAAAGGGAAGAAAGTATTCCCAAAATTACAAAAATAGCTGTGACTGGATTTAATTCCTCCATTTATCTCAACAAATTATTAAAATCATTAACATATAGTTCTAGGAGACGAGTGCTTTGCACTCTTCGTGCATCTCCTCACCCCGCTGGTAAAACTGCCACATAGGAGCGGAGGTTGGCATCAATACGCACACACGCGCAGGTGCAGGTGGGGGCTGCTTCGGGCTGCGGGAAGGCAGGTGGGTGTCGGACGGTCCGACTCGGATCCGGCGGGATGAAACGCTGCTTTAGACTCTGAGAAAATCTACAATACACTCCTGTCCTGTGCAGTGCTGCACATCGCTCGGACCGCTGGAGAGTTTTGAAGCGCAGTCGGAGAAGATGCACCGGGAGCCGCCCTGCTAACCTGATTTACATCATCTGGGTGCGTTCAACAAGTACACGCGGGGGCGTTCCCTTTCCTCACGCACTCCATCTGAGTAAGGCGACAGTTATAGGTGATTTCGTCTGGTTAGAGAATAATAGGAGCCAATCACTAATCGCGGGTGGGACTTTTGAAGGATGGGCGGCGTTTTGGCCGGATGTGATGTAGAAGCACAGGCGACAGCAGTGTAGTCAGTCAGTTATTTCAGTTATTCTTTGCACATTCGACAAAAGTCGTTCACAGACTGTACACCGCTCGTACTAGCTGTCGCCGCCGCCGCCATGTTGTTTGACTGAAGCTTTTTGAGCTTGATAACATGTTTTGATAACTCGATCCTCTATGCGTGGTGGCTCTGGTGTCGCTCTGAGTTGCGTCACGGGTTGCGTCATTCGGTTCAACGTGAGTGGCTGAAGTAGCGTGTCAGTCAAGATGACGGACAGATCTTCTATCCAATCACATGCAAGAGTTTTAGAAAAAAAAGACTAATTTGAAATGACATCGGGTTAACTCCCTCCCCAGATGGTATTGCAAATACCAGGTGGCGGGAGTCAGGTTACCGCCCTGCAGCCCCCGCTGGGCTATATGGAGGAGACCGGAGCTGATCCATTTCTAATAAGTAATCAATACTTTAAAGTTGTATAAGTGCTCAGTCAGTAGACTGTCTGTTAGCTTTGCAAATGCAAGTTATCTTTTTTCTGTCCCTGTCGGATCTGACCGGCATCCACCTGTCACCTGTTAGAGTGCAGCGGTTGCACTCGTGAGGGGTGGGGGGGGGGGGGTGCTGGTGAAATCTTTTGGTGGCGTGTTTCATATTGGACCACTTTTTCTGACCCATTGGCTAAAGAATTGTGACGCTGCCATCGGATGTGGGCTATTATTCAATTTCATAACTAATAAAACGAATAAACCATATAATCCAGGCCTAGACTGAGACTTTTATTAATATCTCAGCTGGAGTTGTTCACACCGGCGAGGCTGACTGATCCTCTTCCGTGCAGCGTTTTTGTGCACGTCTCTGACTTCGGTTTTTAAGCTGCCAAACGGCACCTCTTTAATCTTTCCCACCTCACAAATGAGGAATTCTGTCTTGATCCCCCCAAAAGTTTCTTTTTTGGCAGAATCTCTCCTCTCCATGGTTCAACCTGGCTGGGTGAAGCCTCATCATTATGCATGTTTAAGGGCGTAACCGTGGGCGTGACATTTAAATTACGATGGACTTCAGCTGTGGAATTTATCAAGACTCTTTTGTTCGTACGACGAGATTGGACCGATACGAACGTTTTAATAAATCACACGTGGGTCCAATCGTACGACCATTTTTACGATCAAATGTGCGACCATTTCTACGATCGTTTGATAAATGAGGGCCATTGTGAGCAAACCAACACATACATGTGTTGGGTGATAGGCGATTCCGGACGGGAAAAATGTGTCGTGGTCAGGTGTGGAAGAACTCCATAAATATTCTGATAGAAATCTGATCAAGACCGCCAGGATGTGATGCAGCTCCATGTTTTACTCTGATGGAAACACAAGTTGCTCTGCATTAACCAATGGATGAACAAGTTTGGTTTTTTTTTTTCATTTGTCTCATCTTATCCAGTAATTTTTGATACAGCGACCCGTCTGGCGAGGAGGGCAACATTATTTCTCAACTCCGGTCCTCAGGACCCACTGCATTGCATGTCTTCAATGTGTTCCTGCTCCAACATACCTAATCCAGATGAAAGAACTTCCTCATTAAGGTCTTTGCAGGCCTGATAACGAGCCATTCACTTAATTCAGGTGTGTGAAAGTAGGGTTGCCTCCAGGCATGCAGGGCTGTGGGTCCTGAGGACTGGAGTTGAGAAACACTGATTTAAAAGGTCCGGTTTGTTTGAGTGTAACATGAAAGCAAACTGGCAGGAAGAAAGTCCCTGAACTGAGTCCCCAGTCGTACTGAGTCTGGCGGACTTTCCTGTTGTGAATAAACCGTCCACTTTAAACGGACCCTGGTCTGCTTCCACGGACAGTCCGCTTCATTTGGTGAACATCAACCGCATCCTGGTGCACACCAAAGAAGCGGACTGTGGTCCGCCTGAAAGCCAGGGTTCACTTGCAAACAGACTATCGGACTAGCAGACATGAAAGGAAGTGATGTATGCCAACTGCAATAGAGCATCAAGAAGCAGAAGTAGACTGAAGTAAAGTAGATTATTTTGGGGTTGGAGGAAAAACAAAGCCAACCACGCCTGCTCTAAATGCCGAGGTCAAAACGACGAAAAACATCTGGAAAATGTCTTGTGTCAGACATGAAGTAATGTGGAGAAGCGGATTCCTGACCAATCATGGATTCTGATTTTCTTCTTCTTCTTCCTTCTTTTCTATCATTGATCAGTGGTTGTTTTGGGGAGTGTCACCCTCTTGTGAGCATTTGTTTTAACTACGGAGGTTTAACCAGGCAGTTTGGTCCGCATCGGTTCCTGCAGTTTGGCTGCAAGCCAGACTAAAAAAGCTGGTGGGAATCTTTTTAAAAAAATCCTTCCCTATCGAACTGAGTCTTGCGAACTATCCTGGTGTGAACGTAGCCTTCATGCCCGTTTGTAAACTCTCGACTAAACGAGGAGAAGAGGGAGTGATGGGAAACCAGGGTTAGCTGATCCTGTGTGTGAGCCATCTGTTGGTCAGTATGAGTGTAAAACATGGCTAAACGGGCCCAAGCCGCATGCTAACCTGCAGAACAGCTAACACAGCATAATCTCCGTCCGGTCTCCTCTCTGAGATCTCACCAGCAAAGTAAGTCTGTCTGATGTTGACTCTTGTTTTATCTCTGACTCTGCCACCTTTCTTCTCTTCCTCCGATGTTCTTGTGTTTAATGAATCAGCCGTGGTGCGCTTTCATATCGGTGGGTTCGTTGATATCCAGTTGCTGGGGTGACATGGTCCCATAAAATAAAACTCAGCTACTGTAGAAAGAGATGCAGCATTAAAGCTGCAACTGGTTTCTCGGCCTCAGGAAGCTGCAGGGCAGCGATGGTTCCATGATTGTACATAATAAATGTCCCTGTGGCATAAAAAAACAGTCGGAAAAGTATCATTTTAAGGTCAGAAAGTATCCTTGCACCACTGTAAAATCCAAACTGCAGTTCTGTTTTATCCCAGACAAAACAAGCTTTTGAGGCATTGAACGTGATTTGACTATCAAAACTAAATGTCAATCAAATTCAATCAATCAAATTTTATTTGCATAGCCATTTACAATAACCAGTCGGTGCTTTACAATTAAGCCATTAAAAGTACACAAAAGCACAAAAAACGTAAAACTATATGAAAATAATTGGAAAGTCCCACAGTGCTGCAGGGTATTTTAAGAGCCTTTTGAAAGCGCATAAAATAAATTTAAGAATAGATAAATTAAAAAAAACTGTATGTAAAAATTGCCCCAGACGGAGCTGAATGCTAATCTAAAAAAGTGGATCTTCAGTTTTTATTTAAAAAGGCCGAGATCAGTGGTGATACGAATGCCGAGGGGCAGTTTGTTCCACAGTCTAGGAGCTGCAACTGCAAAAGAACGGTCACCCCACTGCTTGCATCTCGATCTTGGAACCTCAAGCAAGAGCTGACCCAGAGCACGCAGGGCCCTGCTGTGATCACGGAGAGTTAAGGAGGGCGCCTGGCCATGAGCCGCATTAAAAACAAACAAAAGCTTAAAATGAGCCTGTTAAGTCTGTAAACTGCATTTTTCTTAAATACATACAGTACGAGTACTACCCCCAAAAGTAGAATATCCGGAAAAAGTTAATTTATTTCTGTAATTCAACTAAAAGTTGCAATTTACATAATGTTTAGACAAATAATATGCACATCAATATATTTCAAGTTTTTTTGTTTGGATGTTGCTGATTAGAAGTTGCAGCTTAAAGGGACTTCAGGGAAGATTAAGAAACGAAACTCACGACTGGTGCTTCAGGTAACTGCAGCCACGAACCAAGCCGTCACAGGAGCGTGCACAAACTGAAGCTATAATGTTGTTTACTACGCTTTTCCTTCGTAGTTCCACATTTTAGTGTCTTTCAGTTGATCTGGATCGTTTGCTGACGGCAGAAGAATCCATAACTATCGCTTACAGTGTTTGAATTTACCGTGACCGGCTTCCTGTATCAAAACTGCGGATGTAGCGTCGTTTGACGTCACGTCCGCAGGTCAGTGCGGGAAATTCGGACACCAAATTGCAGCGCATTTTGCAGCACACAGCCTGTTCAAGGCAACGGAGAGAAACGTGGGTGGAAACGTTATTTTTGGTATTTAGCGCTTCATCACCCATTAGTATTTAAGAAAAAAAATGGACATGCATGTTTGTTTGTTTTTTTTTAATTCATGCCTTTAGTCCCTTTAAGAAAACCTTAAATTCGAAAACTCAAAACATTAGAGTACTGTGAAAAGCTCCAGTATTGTTGGTTCAGTGTCACGTTCTAATCAGGTAAGTAATCTAAAACACCTCCATAAGTGCCCTGAGCCTTTAAAAAGTCCCTGTCTTGGTTTAGAAGAATTCACAAACATGGGGAAACTGCTGATCTGACAGTTGTGCAGAAAACAATCATTGACTCCCTGCACAAGGTGGGAAAGACACAAAAAGTGATAGCAAAAGAAGCTGGTTGTTCTCAGAGTGCTGTCTCAAAGCGCATTAATGGACAGTTAAGTGGAAGGAAGAAGTGTGGAAGAAAACGGTGTACAAGCTGGAGGGCTGACAGCAGCCTGGAGAAGATGGTCAGGAAAGGGTCTTTCAAAAGTGTGGAGGACTTCATAAGGAATGGACCTGTGAGCTTCATCAAGTCCAGCATAAATGCAGCCGTCTACCAGGACATTTTGGAGCACGTCATGCTTGCTTCAGCAGACCAGCTGTATGGGGATGCAGACTTCATCTTCCAGAAGGACTTGGCACCTGCCCACATTGCCAAAAGTACAAAGTCCTGGTTCAACTACCATGGGATCACCATGCTTGATTGGCACATATACTCACCTGACCTGAACCCCATTGAAAACATGTGGGACATTGTCAAGAGAAAGCTGAACGGGAAGAGACCAAACAATAAAGAAGAGCTCAGGGCTGTGATTGAAGCATGTTTGTCTTCCATAACACCTGAGATATGCCAGAAGCTGGTAGCATCCATGCCACGCCGGGTTAAGGCAGTCATTCATGCAAAAGGGCCCAAACCAAGTACTAAGTACAGATGCAAGATTTTACTTTAGGAGGCCTGATATTTTTGCTTTTAAAATCCTTTATAATTGATTTCATGCAATATTCTAATTTTTTGAGTTTTAGAATTTGAGGTTTCCTTAAGCTGCAAGTCCTAATCAGCAACATTTAAACAAATAAAAGCTTGAAATATATCGATTTGCATATCATTTGTCTATACAATATGTAAATTGCACCTTTTAAGTTGAATTGCAGAAATAAATAAACTTTTTCAGGATATATTAATTTTTTGGGTAGTACCTGTATAACCTGTTAACAGGAAAAGTACAATGGGTGAGAACATTTGACTCCATCAGTTGTAGCTGATGAGCTGAGTGGTTATTAGAGCTGTTTACAGAAGCATAAACTTTGATGTTTTCCTTCCTCAGGCTGGTAAACGAGGAGAAGACATTGGAGGTAGAGATCGAGCAAGGAGTGAGGGATGAGATGGAGTACCCGTTCATTGGAGAAGGTAAACTTCCTAAAAACTTAATCTGAGCGTTTGTTTGGTTCCTCGTCGTCTTGCTAACGTCTCACCTGTGATTCCAGGTGAACCGCACATCGACGGCGAGCCTGGAGACCTTCGCTTCCGGATCAAAGTATTAAAGTAAGAATCGGTTTTATCGTGTGTGTGTGGTTTCCTGCTGAGTGTAATGTGAGGATGCTCTTTCCTTTCAGACATCCCGTGTTTGAGCGCAGAGGAGACGACCTGTACACCAACGTCACCATCTCCCTGGTGGAGGCGCTGGTCGGCTTTGAGATGGACATCGTACATTTGGACGGGCACAAGGTTCCTTAGAGTTTAAATGGCACTATTTTGTGAACCAAGACAAAGGTGGGCAGAAGAAGACCTCTGAACTCTTAAAACTCCGTTTCTACCTCTTGCAGGTTCATATAGTGAGAGACAAGATCACCAAACCCGGCGCTCGGATGTGGAAGAAAGGAGAAGGTCTGCCCAACTTTGACAACATCAACATCCGAGGTTCCCTCATCATCACCTTTGACGTGGAGTTTCCTCAGACGCAGCTCGATGACCAGCAGAAAGAAGGTGAGACAGGACTTTAAGCCCTATGAAAATCGGGTTTTCGTAGGAGAAACCAGGTTTTCATCTCATTGGTTATTAATTTACTGAGTTTCTCTGGATAAATCTAAAGAGAAAAGCCAAAGCAGCAGTTTGAGCTACATCTTCTGTAACTTTAAAACTCATACTGATCAGTTCAACATTTAACGTCTTTGTCAAGAAGTCAGTGCAACTCGCTGGGCAGCATACCAGCCAGGTGCTCCGCTCAGAAACGCCCATTAGCAGCCTGCACACACAAATCCAGCATGACGGATGGATGCTGACTTATTTAAAAATGCACCATCTAGTGGGAATCATTGAGATTTTCTCAGGAAATGAAATGTCAGCAGAGCAACGACAGATCTCTAACATTAGTCTAGTGAAACGTGACGGTGAACTGGGATCCTAACACAGCTAGAACAAAGAACAACACAAGAAAAATGCACAAATATTGCAGTTTTTTCTTACACACCCATCTGAGTGTTGAAAGAGTTTTTTAAGCAACATTATCTGGATGTAGGTCCCATCATCAGGACGAACATCCTTAGCCTGGTACACCAGCCTGACCAACACCACGTGTGAGATGCACAGCAAGTCAGTCTGGGTTCCCTCCATTGGAAAGTGATTTCCAACCCGGTAAAAAATTGACTGGACCACTCACGGCGCGGGAGGCTGGACATTATGATGCGTGTTTTTTCGGCGACTCAGTTCTCTCAGCATAAACAGTCAGAATGGCGGCCACAGAGGACCGACGGGTTAATGATGCCCTTTCTGATGTCTTAATGAGCTGCACGTCCTTTTACCCGCAACAATTTGCTGCTCTGAAGGCTTTCTTCTACTTACAAAAAGACATTTGTGTCACTTCTGTGTTTCTCTGATTGATTTTCTCCGGTTTGCTCCCGTTGGTCCCGCCTCTCGTCTCGCATTGGAAATCAGTCTCCAGCGGAAGGATCCCAGACTGACTTGCTGTTTATCTCATATATGGCGTTAGTCAGGCTGGAGTACCAGGCAAGAACATCCTTGCAGTGTCGTGGCTGAAGAGGAAAGTGGTAGATATAAATTATGACGTAGCCTTCAATACTTTCTACAGTTGGTAAAACCAAATTCCATCTGCTGTTGTGCCATTTTAAACAAATCATTATGTAAAAAAAGAAATGATGTCTGCAGCTTGCAAAAAAAGGCAAAGCTTTCCAGTTCAATACCAGAAAAGATAAAACCTGAGAAACTGATTGCTTTTCAGTGGTCTCAAACTGTAAATCCTCACCATATCTATCTATCTATAGAGATATATATACAGATATGTGTGTGTGGGTATGTGTTTAAGGTTTTATTCTGCTGCCACTTTTATTCTTTTTATGAGCTCTTTATTTATATATACATTGGTATAGGAATGTTTACATACACTCCCATTAAAGAAAAGGCTAAATTCCCAATAGTTATTCAAATAACAAGAAACTGAAAAAAGTAATAGTATATAAAAAATTTACAAAATTATAATTTAGTAAAATGAAACATTGATTTTGAATTGTGGTTTTTAGAATTAATAATAATGAGAAGAATAAGAAAAAACCCCGTCCCAGACAAATTAGAGCACCTTGCTCATGAACAGTGGAGTAAAATACCTGTCAACAGGTGCAGAGGTTGTTTTTTTAAAATTACTATTTTATTTAATCACAACAAGAGGGATATACATGCATAGAACACAAAACGTCCCACTCATCTTCTCTGAGAAACAAAAAAAAGAGGGAAAGAAAATGAATAGAAATAAGTCTTCCGACTATGTTGTGTGATGTAGGAAAAATAATATAAAATAGAAAAACACTCAGAGTGCAAACCTCCGCCAAGCAGCTCAGCAATGATAAAGTATCTTTCAAAAAGTTCCTGGATCCAGAAGGTGATCCGGATCACCACCAAAATTTAATGGGTTTGTCTTTGGGCTGAGGCACACGGCTGGTGAAAATTTCAGGTCAATCCGTCTTGTACTTTTGCTGTAAAGACGGACAGAGACAAACCAATGCTACCGAAAACCTTACCTCTTTGGCGGAGGTAACGATTCATGACATAATTTCCCCAAAGGAATGATCTGTTAGAGAATATTCAAACATACACCCTCAAAACGAAACAGAAACAGGATGACAAAACCAAAAACCTAACAAAACAAACGCATAAAAAGTGGGAAAACCCCACTCAAAACAAAACAAGACGCTGACACTGTGCTTTAATACTGGCTTAAGACATTCTTAAAATCAAATTCTGTATGCGGTTGCCATATTTTATTTTATTTTTTATAATTATTTTTAAAAAACAATATTGCAAATATATGTACATATACATCTGTAAACATCTATAAAAACAGCACAGACAAAAACACAACTCATCAGAATCACCAATCATAAATCCACAAGGCCCAAGTATAACATTCCCAACTCGTATTCAAAGCAGAGACCCCCAGGAGTGTAGTTCTGCCCCTTTTATGAAACCCTCTCTGCCAGTTGCCATATTTTTGAAAATTCTGAGGCACCAATTCTGATTGGACGTTACAGAAAACACATTACTGCAGTGATTGACTCAAAGTGTTGCTCAGCCACATTTAGTTCAGGAGCCCCATCATTCTTGTTTTCTTTTTTGCTTGTTTGTTTTTAATATTTCTGTTGAACCACAATTCAAAATCAGTGTCATGATTTTCATAAAATTTCATTTATTATTTGTCAAGTTCAACTTATTTCACTGGTAGCTGATTTTTTTTCCGTCTTTAATCGGAGTGTATGTAAACTTTCGTATGCCACTGTATCTGTATCGATTAAAACTAGACTTTGTTTTACACCAGTTCAGCACTGAAAGCTTTTTCCTCCCATGACTGTCCCAGTCTGACCAGTGGCGGCTTCTCTGTGTTGCAGGTATCCGGAGTCTCCTGAAGCAGAGTTCTGTACAGAAAGTTTACAACGGACTACAAGGATACTAGCTGGCGTACGCAGCCTGGACTGGTTTCTAGTACACACATGTTCAGTTAGTCGGGGGGTAGGGGGGGGTGTTTCTGGCCAGGGTGTATTTATTAATTCCAGATTGTTCTCAGGACGGCTTCAATCCGGTTAGTTTTTACTTTTTAATGTTGTACGTTTCGTGAGGAGCAGCTGCAGATGTTTTTCTGTCCAGTGTGAAAACGGAAACGATGCCACCTGCTTTTGTTTTTCCTTTTCCCGAATTTCTGATTTTTCCTGCGATCTGTTTAAAATGCGACGACGTTTGCTGATCTGTGGATTTACTGGAACTCCGGAGACGAGACTCCACGTCTGTTGAAGGAAACCTTCCATCTACGATTGAACAAAGTCTTCCCCTCTTTTCTTAGTTTCATGAATGTAGCAGCGCCACCTGCTGAGTGATTTCTGCTCTGGTCTGATTCCTGTTCAATAACACTTTGTAAATAGGGAAGAACAAAGCTCATTTCTCATTTTTTCAGTTTTAACTTATGTTTGTTTGCATTCAACTCACTTCACGGTGGCGAGAGCTGAGCTCTTGAACGAAACATCCTCCAGCACCACTCTCCTATAACTCACCTACAACACAAAGGGACTTCAGATCAACGGGGTCGGTCTTCCTGTTGGACTGTTTTATTTTTATTTTTTTTAGGTTTTACCTTGACTGCAGTGCTGCCTCGTGGTCTCCTCAGACTTCATGGCCTTAAATGTGAATTAGTTGGCCATTTTTATGTGTTTTTGGGAGGGGATCACGCTCTTTTGACTGATAATATAAATAAAGATTTATACAAATTTGAGATGCAATACCCCAAACTTACCAGTAGGTGTCAGTATAAAACCACTTGTTATAGACGACAGCGCTGGGCTCAGGAAACTGGGTTATTTCTACCCTGTGGTTGGAACGGTGGGTAATAATCACCCTGGATGTGGGAGACATCTGGAGGAGGGTGAGGACATAAAAAAGCTGAATACACATCACATACTCCCTCTCTAGATGGTGGGTTCTAGTGGATTAATACCAAGCTGGTCTTAAAATCAGACACCATGAGAATCTGTCAAATTTCCTGCTTCTCATGGCTGATACCAATAAGTTCATATTTTCAGGCTTCTTGCAGGGTCTTAGAAAGTGTCTAAACTTTAAATTTAAGGCCTTAAACTGTCTTGAAAACAGCCAGATTTTCATCCAAGGTCTTAAATTTGATTTAGACTAGTCTTAATTTTTTTACTTCTATTCACTCCCGAGAAGTGTTGGCCACAAAGAATACGCTTCATAAATATCAATCAGAAGTTGGCATCTTTTTAAGATGCTCAGATAGCTACTGTACAAGTGTTGGTACAAGATGATTAAACTGCAAAAACAAAAAACTTGTGTTAATAGTTTAAAGTTTTCTCTCCCAGATTTTCTATTAAAAATGCCATCATATCTGGCAGCCTCAGTGACATTCCTGGATATAGACAGCCTTCCCAACAGATAGCGTGGGGAGGGTTACTTTGGTTAAGAAGGTACTGTTTTGATATCAATTTAATGTTTTAGTCTCTTTAAAAAAGGAAAATTTTTAATTATTTTTTTTTTTAAGTTTTGAATTTCTGGGATCATTTGATGATTCTGGCTTAAAAAGTCTTTGAAAGGTATTGAATTTAACTTAATGGAAACTGCAAGAACCCTGTGTTTTATAATTTAATATAATCTTATCTGCATTTTGTGCTCTGAATGCAGCATGATATTTAAGTAGCTCTGCCTAATCTATAGCAGTAAACAAAACGTTTGGCCTTTTTAAATGTTTTTTTTTTTTTTCCCAAAGTAATCACACAAAAATGTGGTCATATTTTTCCCATTCCCCACAGATTTACAAAAAAAAAAGAAAAGACAAAGAAAAAACAGCTTTCTGTGGGTGGGTTAATTTTGTTGTTAGCCGTTTTTTTTACAATTTAATATTTCTGTATTTCCTCATTTCAGGGACAACAAATGAAAACTAGCATTTGGTCTACATCTGGTGTATTTAGAAGTTTTATATATAATATATACGTGTGTGTGTATATATATATACACATATATACTCTGGCCCTAGCAAATAAACTAAATTAGAAAAAACATCGGTCGATATCGGACCGATATCTATATTCAGTTTTAAAGCCAATATCGGCAGATAGTAATGTGCATCACTAAAATTTTTACTCAGACGTTTGTACCAGACAGCGACGTTCTATCTCCACTTTAAATCAATCAAAAACCCTCTCCTTCATGTGAGAGCTTTATTTGGTTAAAATATTCAAAAAGTAAATAAATACAATCAAATATATGACAAATGTAAAAACTCAATCCAAAGTTTGATGATGATGCGTCCAGTTTTTACAAAACACTTTTTTTTTTTTTTTGTCACTTCCTGAAAAGTAATGGTTTTGGACATAGGAGTTTTGCCGACAGCAGTTAATAAATAATTACCATTATAATTCTTTTAGCTTGTCCTGTCCAGCATGGTAGCAGCAGAGTGATGATCTGGTTGCTTTATATTGAACAGATTTCCTTTGCCTAGCGGAGCTTTATGAATATAAGGGTCCTCTTGATATTCTGGATTTATTCATTTTATTACCTTTTTTTAATTGAATATTTGTTTATAATTGCATTTTACATCATATTGCTGGAGCTGACGAGGGAAATGAAGGTTAGGAAAAGAAACGATAAGGAGTGGAACAGAAAGAAAAGTGAAGAGAAGTAAGAAAGGGGGAATTTATGGATACCGTTGCATCAACCCATTAACAACATTCCACAGTCTTCGCTGGAAAACCAAACAACAATCCCCTACAGGAAGACCTGCAGGTGGCAACCGAGCTGAAAACAACTTGACTAAAGACGGCTACTGGGGTTTCATGAGATCATACACACACAAAACTACGTACAAAAGAGGTAAAAAATTAGGCAAATTCTTCAATAAGCATAAAATGACTTTCTATAGACACTAAGATTTCCTCTGCTTGCATCCTTTTGAAGGATTTTATTCAGCTAAACTTGCAGCCTTTATTCAGCCAGAGCCTCAAGTTTCCAATGGAATGTTTCCAAAGGGACTATGAGGACGAGTCGGATTGCTCAGAGCAAAGAAGTCCGTTTTGGCTGGACTGAAGTCTTTAACACTGTTTGGAAACTCAATCAACAGTATTCTGTGCAAAAGTCTTGAGCAAACCAAAGAGACAAAGGTGCTCTTAATCTCTGAAAATGTTCACCAGCAATTAATCTCCAGAAATCCTCACGTTTTGCTTTGGACTTGGCTGCTTTTTTTTTTTTTTGTTGTTGTTTGCAGAAGAAGCGTCTGGCCTTAAAAACATTCTACAGCAGAAGAACAGGATCTGAAAGTGATGTCCTTAAGAAATGGGAACAAATCCAGCCAGCACAGACCCAAACCAGGACCTCAGAGCGCATCTAGACCGGGGGCCTGTACGACGAAGCTGGATTAACTGTTACCTGGGTTGACTTAACCAGACATCTTGATAAACGGTACTACGAAGCTGGTTATCAACTCGGTAACTCAACCCAGGGTGGGCAATATTGTATAATTTTTTATTATTATTTATATATCTCATCATCTTTTTCCCCCCCTATTTTTTCTTAAAAAATTATTTTTCAAAAAAAATTAAAAAAAACCATTCAAAAAATATTTAAAAAAAATAATTAATATTTTTACATGAGATTTTTCTTGGTCTTTTTTTTTCTTATGCATATTTGTTTTTTTCTTTTTTTTTTTTGTTGGTGGGGGGGGGGGGCGCTACTGCTGTTTTAGTTGGCGGGCGATTTATAATATGGGGGAGGGAAAATTTTTTTTATTTTCTTCATTATTGAAAAATTTTAATTATTTTTTTTGGTGGATTTAATTTTCATTTTTTGTGTAATTTGAGTTCCCATTCTTTTAACGATTAATTGTGCAGCCCAAACCCAGGGTTTTCCAATCTTAATCAGTACGCGGTCACATAGAAGCGGTGGCGTTGGAAGCGCCTGACCATTGACGCTCCTGAATTCTTCTACAGTACGAGAAGGAAATACACCGAGGAAGCGCTGTAGTGTGATGAAGTGACAGTGATCTGTCCGATATTGTTCCATGATTGTACAATCGCACAGACTTATGCATTAGCAGAGACGACAATTTTCTGCCAGTATTCCTTCCTGCTTTTGGTGCAGCGACTGTGCGGCTTCTGACCTGAATGATGTTCCTGAATTCTTCATATTTCTTAAGTATCATCATCTGCTCCTCCATGGTGAAATACAGTATTTCACCATGGAGAAGCAGACGATGATTTGAACACCATGAGCATAATTCAGCTACAAAATTCAGTTATTCAGCTACATCAGTACAGCACTAACATTTGTTTTCAATCAAGGTGAGGCATTGATCTATATCAGAATGAATTTATGTCTATTAACATAACTAAACCTCAATGCGATGCAGAGCGTCTGTGGAGTCATTGCCCAGCTGCGATGCGTTACATTTGTGATGTCCGGCTCCAACAGCTGACAGATGTAACGGAGTCCAGCTGAGGAAAACTTATATCTTTCATATAAAGTGTCATCTGGCAGATCAAAACGGTTGCACCATCTCCTCTCACAATCTGCACCAGCATTGACACGATCTTCTAAAAGTGGGCAGGCCATATATTCCAAGAGCGCTAATTGGTCAGGGGGTGGTGCTTTTATACTCGGTGATCTCTGATCCAGAACTTAACCTGGTCCAGACCAGGTTAGGCATTCAGTGTAAGTTACCGGGGAGATAGAACTCGATCAGAAGTGAACCAGCGTCGTTGGACGGAAAACCCAGGGTAAACCCTGAAGTTACCTCGATAAAAGAAAATCCGGCTTCGTCGTACAGGCCCCCGGGATCACCAAAGCCGGATGTATTGGGCCAGTTTCAGGAAGGTTTTCAACATTTCCCTGCTTCAGCACACCTGACTCAAATTAAATGGATCTAACAACCAATGAAGTTCTGCACAAATTTAATTTGAATCAGGTGTGTTGGCACAGGGACTTGTTGAAAACCCTCTGGACACTCAGAAATGGTCTCCATGGTAACATGGCTATCAAGAAGACATGCTTAAAGGGGTAGTTCAGAAGTTTTGACGTAGGGCCTCATTTTTGTGTTTTATTGGTAATGTTCTATTAAAGGAGTGATGACATAGCAGTTACAAACTAGTTCATGTAGTTGACATTACTGCATATGTAAATATTCCAAAGAAAAAAATGGCATTTTTTACAGCGGGGGATTGACCTCCCTTCTTCAGTAAGAGTTGGGTGCAGTAATGATATGCAGCTTTACCTGGAGACCAAGTTGACTTCATTTTGACTGGCTACACCTTATTTGGCTATGACCTTATTTAGAGAAAGTAGGTCAAACTTCCAGTTTGCTAAAGGCTATCTGTTAGCAAAATGGGCACTTCAGACAGTGAGCTATGTTTATTAGACAAGACAGCATTTAGAAAATAAATAAACTTACAGGTAATGACAAGGTCGTGGTCGCCTCCCCTCACTGTTACTGCAGAAGTTTGCTTTTGAATACATCTGTTTGAAAACCCAGACCTGACTGCTCAGCAGTTATTCAGCTCCACTCACGCAGTTGAATCAGCTGAGGGAGTGGGTGAGAGCGGAGGGTGGAAGGAGAGAGGAGAGGGGGAGGCTGTTTGCTTGATCGTGTGCTCTGATTGGAGCAATTGAATTGCATAGAATGATAAGCTGCTGTCTGATTCAACTGTTTCTGAGCAGAGACACAAAGCTGACAGACCATAAACAGGAACTTTGATTCTCACTCTGGACATTCACATGGCCTCATCAGTGCACAACAGATCATATTATACCCCCAAAACCCCAGAAAAGTGAAATGTGATGTCATGGCACCTTTAAATCTTGTGTTATAACGAATTTACCTCGGGTGCTCTGTGTACTGGAAGATTGTTTTTAATGATAGGCTCGGTCAAAGATGTCCAGTCCCGGTCCTTGGGGGCCACAATCGTGCAGGTTCTCCATGTGTCCTTGCTCCCAACACACCTGACTCTAATCAATGAGTCATTGTCCAGAACTTCACAGGTGGCTGGATCCGTTTCATTTGGGTCAGGTGTGTTGGAGCCGGAAACATTGAAAACCTGCAGGATTGCGGCCCTTCAGGACCGACTTTGGACACCCCTGGGCTAGATCCTATTGACATGCGCTAGCCGTAGCCTCGGCGACCTTCTGCAACTAGAATAGCGGGATGAAACATGTTGCAACGGTCTCCAGTGATAAATAATAACCCGGCTAACTAGAAAACGAGGCCTTATAGCAAAACCTCCGAACTAACCCTTTGCCCTTTGAGCAAGGAAAACAGAGAGAAAAGACTGAGTTATGTCACATGACACAAGAAATGGACTGAAGATCAGTGGAAACAAACAAGTCTGATGGAGGATGGATCTTCT
Source organism: Atherinomorus stipes (assembly GCA_023101725.1). NCBI lineage: Eukaryota > Metazoa > Chordata > Actinopteri > Atheriniformes > Atherinidae > Atherinomorus > Atherinomorus stipes. Next base: position 234,939 of record JALJCO010012559.1, on the reverse strand, counting down.
CCAGAACCTGGACCGCAACGGCTCTGATGGAGAAACAGATCCTAAAGAACCCGAACCTCGCAGACAGACATGAGCAGTTCTTCGGTACACGAACAGTTCATCGGAGCATGAACCGCTCTTCAGGACATGAACAGTTCTTCAGAGCATTAGTGGCCTTAGAACATGAACAGTTCTTGAGTACATGAACAGCTCTTCAGGACATGAGCAGTTCTTCAGGACATAAACAGTTCTTCAGGACATGAACGTTTTTTTAGGACATGAATAGTTCTTCAGAACATGAACCGCTCTTCATGACATCAACAGTTCTTCAGAGCATTAGGGCTCTTAGAGCATGACCAGTTCTTGAGTACATGAACAGCTCTTCAGGACATGAACAGTTCTTCAGGAAATGAACAGCTCTTCAGGACATGAACAGTTCTTCAGGACATGAGCGGCTCTTCAGGACATGAACGTTTTTTTAGGACATGAATAGTTCTTCAGAGCATGAACCGCTCTTCATGACATTAACAGTTCTTCAGAGCATGAGCGGTTCTCCAGGACATGAACAGCTCTACAGCATAACATTCTTCAGGACATGAACAGCTCTTCAGTACATGAACGGTTCTTCAGAGCATGAGCGGCTCTTCAGGACATGAACAGTTCTTCAGAGCATTAGTGGCTCTAGAACATAACAGTCTTGAGTACATGAACAGCTCTCCAGGACATGAACAGTTCTTCAGGACATGAGCGGCTCTTCAGGACATGAGTGGCTCTTCAGGACATGACGTTTTTTAGGACATGAATAGTTCTTCAGAACATTGCGGCCCCTCCCCCCCGGGGCCCCCGGCCCCCCGGGCGCCCCCCCCCCCCCCCCCCCCCCCCCCCCCCCCCCCCCCCCCCCCAAAACAAAAAAAAAAAAAAAAACAACCACCCCACAACCAAGAACAGTAAGACAACATTAAAAGTGAAAGCAGCACTAACACTGAACCTTGATGTGAAGTAGTGGAACATAAAATATGTGCAAGTTTGGGTCGGACGGTTTAAGGATAGCTGCCATTTCCAGGTCATGGTTTGAAGGAAACATCAGTCTCATAGAAAACACCTTTGATGCAACATTTTTGTGGATAAAGAGCTTTAAATGATCAAATGTTGGCAGTCACCTGATCTCTGCCTACACTGAGCACGCATCCCTGACATCACTTTTTGGAGTGCTGAATGTAGTGAGTTTTACCAGGGAGAGGTCCACTTCTGATCATTTCTTGGGTTAGATCCAGTCCCAGTCCAAAGCTCCACCTCTGGCCATGAACCAGATGAGGTCTCATTTCTCATTTCATCTAGTCGCGATGTTTAAGACATTTGATTGGATTGATGGCACCTTTTGCACCCACAGGAAAGAGAAGAGTAAGATCTGGAGGAAATCTGTGAAATGTTTTAACTCCGTGTTTACTGGGGCCAGATCGGAGCGAAGTCTGTCACAGTGACAGGAACACGTGTACAGATGCGTGTGGTCCATGTGACAGTAGTGTAACCCCTGCTGTGATCTGACCCCGTGACTCCTCTGTGGCTTTATTTCCTGTAACATCTGCCGTGCGAGCGCTCCTTCCCTCACCCCTGGCGCGCACACCCACACCTTGTGGGCGGAGGCGTCCCGGTGGAAGTCTCTGCAGGGGCGTCTGTCTGCGTGGGCGGGGCAGGGGATGTCCACAGAAATAATCACCGTGGTTAGTTTATGGTGCGGTAGACACCGCACACATCTGCCCACCAGTGGTCCTGTCACAGACTGGATGTGCACAGTAATCTCCCACAGCTCATGGATGAGTGTGTGTTTGTATCCCTGTGTTCATGTGTGTGTGTGTGTGTGTGTGTGTGTGTGTGTGTGTGTGTGTGTGTGTGAATGGACTCCCACAGAGATAGCAGGGCTGTGGTGAAGGGAGTTTCCTCCTTAGCCCACCACACAGTCGTTTTCAGGCTCTGCAGAGGAGAAGAGGAGCTTTGTGCCGGCGCTCGGAGGAAACGTCTCCCCGGTTCATCTCACTGCTCAATTCTCCAACTAATAAAACCACAAAGATTCAGGATGTTTCAGGCCACCATGGATGGATCCTTCAGCTAATACTCCTGCCTTCACAAAGCTGCTTGTTCACTTCCTGAAGTTGTAAACAAAGAAAATCGCATACTTCAACTATTCTAAGGAATAATATCTCAGGACATTATAAAAGGATTATATTAATATAATTTAAATATTTGGTTCAGTATCATACACAAGGACACTCAGATATATTAAATATGGAAGTAGAGGATCAATCCAACAATGCGATATGCTATTCTCTGGCAGTAAAAATGTTTTCAGAACATAGTGACATTTATTATGCACATGACTGAAGACTAAAGATAGACCGATACATCAGCCGGACGATATTTTAGGATCATTTACGGACATATTTATGTAAAATGAATGAATGAGTTTATTTCCGTGTCTGTGGCACAGCCCCCCAATGGGATGACCCAGACACATTATCACAATAACACAAACAGATTCCGGCCTACCTGAACTAGACTTAGAAATTGTCTAAAATAATAACTAAAAAACCAACCAGGACACATTCATAGAAAATAAATTAACAAAAAATAATAATAATAAAATAACAATAATACATATATAAATTAAATTTTTTTTTTTTTATTTATATATATATATATATATATATATATATATATATATATATATATATATATATATATGTATATATATATATATATATATATATACAGTTGATTTCATATTTATCCTCACCAAAACACAACTCTTCATCACAGAACAAAAAAAAAAAAAAATGTTTCTCTCTTTTTTATTATATGAAATGGCACATACCAAACAATCTATCATTTTTTTCATTTATAATCACTTCTAACTATAAATTGTTTATATATTTTTTTATTTTTTTTTTCATTATTTTTTCACTTTCTCCACCATAGTATTTTATTTTAATTTTAAATTCATACCACTATCTATTTTTTCTCCTTCCCTCTTCTCAGGCTGTAATTTATTCCAACTTATTTGTTTTATACTTCTTTCCTTCCTTTATTAATTACAATCATCTACCCCCCCACATTCTCCCCTTTCTTTTCAGAAAACAACATTCATGAACTCCAAGGACCCTCAAAAGACCTCAAAAAAAAAGTTTTAGAAAAGCATAGAGATGGGCAAAGCTATTTAGCCATCCCAATTTCACTCAATTTCCCAAAAATTACTTTTTCATCACTTGTCCAGAAGTGGAACCCCCACAGTACCACTGTGAACCTCCAAAGATCTGGGCGCCCCTCCAAGATCACGGCAAAAGGCAAAAGGAAATTGCTCCAGGGAAGCCAGAGCAAACCCCTCCGTCACTCTTGAAGACCTGAAGAAGTCTCTCCAGGGTGCTGGGACTAACGTACACAAGTCCACAATATCCCGCACTTTACACAAGGAAGGTCTCTATGGGCGTGTTGCAAAGAAGAAGCCATATCTGAAGAAACAACATCTCAAGGCTCGTTTGCAGTATGCCACCACACACGTAGGAACGTGTGATCTGGTCAGATGAAACGAAAATAGAACTTTTTGGCCTGAACGCCAAGAAGTATGTTTGGCGCAAAGCTAACACAGCTGATGATCCAGCTCATACCATCCCTACCGTGAAACATGGAGGTGGGAATATAATGCTATGGGGCTGTTTCTCTTCCTCCGGTCCTGGTGAGCTTGTCTGTGTGCAAGGGATTATGAATAGTGCAAAATACATCAACATCCTGGAGGAAAATGTCTTCAAATCTGCAAAAAGCCTGAAGCTTGGGAGGAAGTTCACCTTTCAACAGGATAATGATCCAAAATCCAAAATCACTGACTTTTTGTTTATTTAAAAAAAAAAGTGAGCTACAATACTGAATTTCCCTTCGGGGATAAAAAGTATTTTTCATTTCATTTCAATTCATTTCATTTCAAAACATACGGCTCGAGTGACACAAGAATGGTTCAGGAGGAAGAAAGTGAAGGTTCTAGACTGGCCCAGTCAAAGCCCAGATCTCAACCCAATAGAAAACCTGTGGAGGGATCTGAAGATTGCTGTCCACCAAAGGTCACCAAGTAACCTGACTCAGCTGGAGCAGTATTGCAAAGAGGAGTGGGCGAAACTGTCCAAGGACCATTGCACAAAACTCATTGCTGGCTATCCAAAGCGATTGGTAGCTGTTATTGCTGCCAAAGGAGCTGCAACCAAGTCCTGATTGTGACTTAATGACTTAGATACTTTTGCAACAATGACATACAAACTTATGCAACCTATTCATAGTAAAGAGCGCTTACGAACAAGAACAGTGATGGATTGTTGAGTTTGTGCCATTTCCTTTCATATAAAAAGGTGAAACCCACTTTTGCTTTGTTCTTTTCTGAGCAATTTAGTTTTGGTCATGGGTATGAATACTTTTGCAAGCCACTGTATGTATATATATATATATATATGTATATATATATGTACAGAGGTGGAAAGTAACTAATTACACTTACTCAAATTACTGTAATCAAGTAGTTTTTGTGAATAATTTGTAATTTTTGAGTAGTTTTTCACTTTTACTCAATTACATTTTTGACCCAAGTAATTTACTTCATTACTTTGGAAACACCCCCCATTACTGAGTAAAAAATTAAATGCAGAGGGAGAAAAATCATCCTGAACCAGTGTTTCTGTTCACGTTAAAGAGATGAAGGACATCCTCGACCGTAGCTCTGCCAGTTCTTTGTCTTCAAACACAAAGAAGACAAAAATTCATCATGCAGATGCTACAAATGTGTCTAAAGCTAGTTTTCATTGGGCAGAATATTCTGTGGTGCTTGAAACCTTTATTTCATTTCTTAAATAAGCATTCAGTGGCTTATTTGTTCAAACTCATTTCTTTATTCTTATTGTACATTTATGACTAATTTTTGCAATTA
>JALJCO010012559.1:127500-227500 GCA_023101725.1 Atherinomorus stipes | reverse complement strand
CATTTTTCTCAGAAAATATATTTCTAGTAGAGCTATTGACATGAAATTTGCACCAGATGTCGGCAACAACCCAAGTAATGCACACATACAAAGAAATCCGAACATTTATGTTCATAAATAAAGTTATGTGTAGTATAGTGAAATAGCACAGGGAATAAGTAATGAATATGCCTACTGAAATTTATTTAACACTTATTACAAAAACCTTTGCTGGTGATTCCAGCCTCCAGACGCCTCCTGTATGGAGAAACCAGTGGAATACGTTGCTCAGGTGTGATTTTGGACCATTCTTCAACACAAACCGCCTTCAAATCTTCAAGGTCCTGGGGGTCTCTTCTGTGAACTCAGATCTTCAGTTGGATTCAATTGACTGGTCCGTTCTAGCAGCTTTATTTTCATTTCTTAAACCAGGTGAGTGTTTCTTGGCTGTGTGCTTGGGATGGTCGTCTTGCTGTAAGAACCAGCCTCTTTTCATCTTCAGCAGCTGCAGATGGCAGCAGATTCTGATACAGAATGTCTTGATACTTTTCTCCATTCATTCTTCCTTCAGTGATATGAAGTCTGCCAGTACCACATGCTGAAAAACAGCCCCCATGGAAGAGGAAGGGGCCAGTTCCAAACTGTTCCCACAAAGTTGGGAGCATAGAATTGTCCAAAATGTCTTGGTATGCTGAAACATTGACAGTTCCTTTCACTGGAAGTAAGGTGCCAAGCCCAGTTCCTGAAAAACAACCCCACACCATAATTCCCCCTCCACTAAACTTTACACTTGGCACAATGCAGTCAGAGTGCAGAAGTACCGTTCTCCTGGCAACCACCAAACCCAGACTCATCCATCAGATTTCCAGACGGAGCAGCGCGATTTGTCACTCCAGAGAAGGCCTCCACTGCTCTAGAGTCCAATGGCGGCTGCTTTACACCACTGCATCCGACCATGGAAACCCATTCCATGAAGCTCTCTGCGCACTGTTCTTGAGCTGATCTGAAGGCCACATGAAGTTTGGAGGTCTGTAGTGATTTACTGCAGAAAGTTGGTGACCTCTTCGCACTATGTGCTTCAGCATCCGCTGACCCCGCTCCTTCAGTTTACGTGGCCTAATTCAATTCAATTCAATTCAATTCAAATTTATTTATACAGCACAATTAAAAACAACAACTGTTGACTGTTGGCCGACCACTTTGTGACTGAGTTACTGTCATTCCCAAACACTTCCATTTTCCTATAATACAGCTGATAGTTGACTGTGGAATACTTAAGAGCGAGGAAATTTCATGATTGGATTTGTTGCACAGGTGGCATCCTATCACAGTTCCACGCTGGAATTCACTGAGCTCCTGAGAGCGACACATTCTTTCACAAATGTTTGTAAAAACAGTCTGCATGCCGAGCTGCTTCATTTTATACATTTGTAGCCATGGAATTGGAACACCTGATTCCCATAATATGGATGGGTGAGCGAATACTTTTGGCAATATAGTGTATCTTCCATGTGGCAGAAGGTTGTCTGCACATTCTCTAAAACAAGTGTGTCTTTGTAAAGCAAGATAAGACAAGAAAAGAAATTAAATTCCAGAAATGTCTGCATGAAACAGCTTGATCAATCAGTAATTGATAGATGATTGTGGCAATGCTAACGTATAATAAATCATAATAATACAGAAGAAAATATGACTTAATTTTCTTCGAATAGTTAAACCATCGTCCACCTAAATTTGAAACTAACCCTATTCTTAATCTAACAGGTACCAACCATAGTAGTGACATGAATACTTTAAGTTAATTACATAGTTATTGATTATCATCATTAAAGCATAAAATCATCACCTGCATGTTTGGTTTATACTAAAATTGTACCTGAAGGTTCCTGCTCTGATTCCTCTTGCAGCCCTAGTACTGCTGGCAGTGCTGAAACTGCTCCGACTGCATCCTTGTCAAGAAAAAGAAAAAGTCACCAGAAATTTTCCAGCTCTGTTCAGATTCAGTAATTAACTAGTTTTATATGCACTGGCTATGTTCATATAACAACTAATGTTCTTAATATTAACGAAATTTGACATATATATCATATAGCCTCAGGATTCAGTATTCCTGTGAATTTTCTTGCATCTATGTAGTTAACTAGGTATATTCTAAAATGTTCAATATTGTTCCATCTTCAAACTTTAGTTTTAGCCCATCAGCTCCTCCTTATTAACTAGTCGTGCTGGATGCTCTGTTGTCTCACCTGCTCCTTTACTGACAAACATGTGGCTTATTTTACAGAACTTTGCTGCATCTCTGGCCAGTGGTGTTTTCTGTTTAATGTGGTGATCTGGTCCACGCAGGGGGGGGGGGAGGGAGGACGGGGGCGTGTCTGCGGTCACTTCAGTCGATGGACAGATTAAATACGATCGTAATGCTTTTACTGCGGTAAAGCTAGCCGGCATTGTCAAATGCACGGTAAAGTGAGCCGTCATTTATCAGCCGACGCTCGCGGTTAAAATTCAGTTGCGCAAAACACCAGATATTACGGTACTGCTTGCTCGAGCTCCGAGAGGGAGCAGTGGAGCAGAATGGATTCAAAGGACTTTCTCCTCCGCAAGTGCAGCTGTGTTCATACTCATGCAAAAATTGTTATACGTTTTTTATTCAAATCTACCTCAGATGTCTCTGTAGTTCAACAATAATCATTTTACTGAACTGTTTACAAATATGACAAACAATAGGTCCCTTTGAAGAGAACCTCCCTGCTAAAACAGATTTTTGGAAAATTGTTAAAGGAAAACTCTCTCTGGATCCGAGTTCTAGACCACCTCAGGAATCACCACTGTGAAAAAGAAGTCAATCTACTGTACAGTTTTGGAGAAAATTAAGGCTGAATTATGCTTATATGGCCATCTACTTGGCTTTACTGTAATTGGCTAAAACTCACATTTGGATGCTTGTTACAGGAAAACCATGAGGGGTGACAAAAAACTCTCACTGGATTCTAGTTGTAGACCATCTCAGGTATCACCACTGTGAAAATGAGAAGATTTTACTGTATACTTTTTGAGAAAATTAAAGCTGAATTATGCTTATTTGGCCATCTACTTGGCTTTTCTGTAAGTGGCTTAAGACTCATATTTGGATGCTTGTTACAGGAAAACCATGAAGGTGACACAAAACTATCTATCTACCACCTCAGTGTCACCACTTAAAAGATTACTTATATTTTAAAAAGGCTAAATGCTATTTGCCATCTACTTGGCTAACTTATTGCAAAAATATTTATGCTTAAGAAAAATAGAGGTGACAAAAAACCTCCTGACTATTTAACCATTTTCACCATTAAAGATTTACTTCATTTTAAAAATAGCTAAATGCTTTTCCTTACTCTTTCTATATATTTATCTTTTAAGACATAAGTACAAACTCACTGATATTGTAGACCATCTCCACACTTAAAAAAAGAATGTATTTTGGAAAATTAGGCTAATGCTATTTGCCTTACTTCTTATTTGCTGATTATGTTAAACATGAAGTACACAAATTTTTTAGTTCTAGACCACCTAGGTGTCACCACTTGAAAATGAGAAGATTTTACTGTATTATTTTGGAGAAAATTAAGGCTAATTATGCTTATTTGGCCATCTACTTGGCTTTACTTAAGTGGCTAAACTATTTGGATGCTTGTTACAGGAAAACCATGAGAGGTGACACAAATCTCTCACTGGATTCAAGTTCTAACCATCTCAGGTACACCACTGTGAAAATAGAAAATTTTACTGTATACTTTTGGAGAAAGAAAGCTAATTATGCTTATTTGGCCATCTACTTGGCTTTACTGTAAGTGGCTTAAGACTCAAATTTGGATGCTTGTTACAGGAAAACCATGAGAGGTGACACAAAATCTCTCTGGTCTAGTTCTAACCACCTCAGGTATCACCACTTAAAATGAGAAGATTACTGTATAATTTTTGAGAAAATTAAGGCTAATTATGCTTATTTGGCCATCTACTTGGTTTACTGTAATTGGCTAAACTCATATTTAGATGCTTGTTACAGGAAAACCATGAGAGGTGACACAACCTCACTGGATTCAAGTTCTAACCACCTCAGGTACACCACTTGAAAATGAGAAGATTTTACTGTACAGTTTTGGAAAAAATTAAGGCTGAATTATGCTTATTTGGCCATCTACTTGGCTTTACTGTAAGTATCAAAACTCATATTTGGATGCTTGTTACAGGAAAACCATGAGAGGTGACACAAACTCTCACTGGATTCAGTTCTAACCATCTCAGGTACACCACTTAAAATAGAAATTTACTTATTTTTGGAGATAACTAATATGCTTATTTCTCTACTTGCTTTACTGTAATGGCTACATATGCTTTAAAAAACCATGAATGACACAAAACTTCTCATAACCTCAGACACCACAAAATGAAAGATTTACTGTATACTTTTGGAGAAAATTAAAGCTGAATTATGCTATTTACCATCTACTTGGCTTTACTTAAGTGGCTAACTCATATTTGGATGCTTGTTACAAAAACCATGAGAGGTGACAAAAAACTCTCACTCTTTTAACTCTCCACACTTAAAATATGATTTTCTGTATACTTTTGAGAAAATAAGGGATATGCTTATTTGGCCATCTACTTGGCTTACTTAATTGGCTAACCACATTTGATGCTTTTACAGGAAAACCATGAGAGGTGACACAAAACCTCTCTGTCTAGTTGTAGTCTTTCTCAGGTTCACCACTTAAAATGAGAAGATTTTACGGTACAGTTTTGGAGAAAATTAAGGCGAATTGTGGGAAATAGGCACATTATTAAAAATGATTTTATGGTTGGCCAGATGTGACGTATGAAAGGTTTGTATCTATCCAATCTCATCGTATAACACAGTCTACGTCTAAATCCATTTCAGCAATCCAACCAACTTTATTTCTATAATTTTCATAATAAATATTTACACAAAGTGCTTACAACAAAATACAGATTATATTCAGAATAAATTTTAAAAATCGACTAACATAGCCTGTAATGCATTGCCTTTACACCTTGTTTTAGGTTTACAAAGACAGCCAGAGCCCTAATAGTCAAAGGCAACTTGATTGTAAAATATGCATGTTAAACATGTGTAGCACCCGAAAATGAGTTTTAGACCATTACAGTAAGTGGATGGGCACATAAGCATAATGCAGCCTAAATTTTTCCGAAACTTACAGTAAGATCTTTTTATTTTCACAGTGGTGATACATGTGGTGGTCCAGAACTAGAATCCAGAGAGAGTTTTGTTTCACCTCTCATGGATTCCCTGTTATAAGCACCCAAAGATGAGATTCAAGCCATTACAGTAGTCACATAACCTTAATTCAGCTTTGATTTTCTCCAAATCTGTACAGTAAAATCTTCTCATTTTCACAGTGGTGAACCTAGGTTGTCTAAACTAAACCAGAAAGAGTTTTTGTCACCTCTTATGGTTTTCCTAACAAGCATCCAAATTTGAGTCTTAACCACTTACAGTAAAGCCAAGTAGATGGCCAAATAAGCATATTCAGCTTTACTTTCTCCAGTTACATAAAATCTTCTCATTTTCACAGTGGTGATACCTGAGATGGTCTTGAAGTGGAATCCAGTGAGAGTTTTTTGTCACCTCTCATGGTTTCCTAACAACACCAAAAGAGCCCAATTACATAACCAATAAGCCAAATAAGCATATTCACTTTAACTCCTACAAAAACTCTTCACATGGACCCTAGGCTAAACTAACCAAAGAGTTTGTGTCACCTCTCATGGTTTTCCTGTAACAAGCATCCAAATATGAGTTTTCGCCAATACATAACCAATAGATGGCCAAATAAGCATAATTCAGCCTTAATTTTCTCCAAAATTATACATAAAATCTTCTCATTTTCACAGTGGTGATACCTAGATGGTCTACAACTAAATCCATAGAGTTTTTTGTCACCTCTCATGGTTTTCCTTAACAAGCACCAAATATGAGTCTTAAGCCACTTACAGTAAAGCCAAGTAGATGGCCAAAGCAAATTCAGCTTTAACTTTCTCCAAAGTATACAAAAATCTCTCATTTTCACATGTGATACCTAATGGTCTACAACTAAACCAAGAGTTTTTTGTCACCTCTCATGGTTTCCTTAACAAGCATCCAAATATGAATTTTAGCCCATACAGTAAAGCCAATAATGGCCAAATAAGCATAATTCAGCCTTAATTTTTTCCAAAACTGTACATAAAATCTTCTCATTTTCACAGTGGTGATACCTGAGGTGGCTAGAACTTGAATCCAGAGAGATTTGTGTCACCTCTCATGGTTTTCCTAACAAGCATCTAAATATGAGTTTAGCCAATTACAGTAAAGCCAAGTAGATGGCCAAATAAGCATAATTCAGCCTTAATTTTCCCAAAATTATACATAAAATCTTCTCATTTTCACAGTGGTGATACCTGAGGTGGTCTAGAACTAGAATCCAGAGAGAGTTTTGTGTCACCTCTCATGGTTTTCCTGTAACAAGCATCCAAATATGAGTTTTCGCCAATTACAGTTAAGCCAAGTAGATGGCCAAATAAGCATAATTCAGCCTTAATTTTCTCCAAAATTATACAGTAAAATCTTCTCATTTTCACAGTGGTGATACCTAGATGGTCTAGAACTAGAATCCAGAGAGAGTTTTGTGTCACCTCTCATGGTTTTCCTGTAACAAGCATCCAAATATGAGTCTTAAGCCACTTACAGTAAAGCCAAGTAGATGGCCAAATAAGCATAATTCAGCTTTAATTTTCTCCAAAAGTATACAGTAAAATCTTCTCATTTTCACAGTGGTGATACCTAAGATAGTCCAGAACTAGAAACCAGAGAGAGTTTTGTGTCACCCCTCATGGTTTTCCTGTAACAAGCATCCAAATATGAGTTTTCGCCAATTACAGTTAAGCCAAGTAGATGGCCAAATAAGCATAATTCAGCCTTAATTTTCTCCAAAATTATACAGTAAAATCTTCTCATTTTCACAGTGGTGATACCTGAGATGGTCTAGAACTAGAATCCAGAAAGAGTTTTGTGTCACCTCTCATGGTTTTCCTGTAACAAGCATCCAAATATGAGTCTTAAGCCACTTACAGTAAAGCCAAGTAGATGGCCAAATAAGCATAATTCAGCTTTAATTTTCTCCAAAAGTATACAGTAAAATCTTCTCATTTTCACAGTGGTGATACCTAAGATAGTCCAGAACTAGAAACCAGAGAGAGTTTTGTGTCACCCCTCATGGTTTTCCTGTAACAAGCATCCAAATGTAAGTTTTAGCCATACAGTAAAGCCAAGTAGATGGCCATATAAGCATAATTCAGCCTTAATTTTCTCCAAAACTGTACAGTAGATTGACTTCTTTTTCACAGTGGTGATTCCTGAGGTGGTCTAGAACTCGGATCCAGAAAGTTTTCCTTTAACAATTTTCCAAAAATCTGTTTTAGCAGGGAGGTTCTCTTCAAAGGGACCTATTGTTTGTCATATTTGTAAACAGTTCAGTAAAATGATTATTGTTGAACTACAGAGACATCTGAGGTAGATTTGAATAAAAAACGTATAACAATTTTTGCATGAGTATGAACACAGCTGCACTTGCGGAGGAGAAAGTCCTTTGAATCCATTCTGCTCCACTGCTCCCTCTCGGAGCTCGAGCAAGCAGTACCGTAATATCTGGTGTTTTGCGCAACTGAATTTTAACCGCGAGTGTCGGCTGATAAATGACGGCTCACTTTACCGTGCATTTGACAATGCCGGCTAGCTTTACCGCAGTATGCTTTTGACATGCGCGATGGCTCCTAGTTCGGCAGAGGAGGGGTTTTCTGTTTTTCATTTATAACCTTTTGACCGTCGATGATCATCCATCTTTCAGTTTCTAACAAAAACATCCGCTTCTGTTTCGCTTCCGCGATCCTCCCTGAATCTGTCACGTGACCCGCACTTGATTTAAGCATGCGCAGAGACAACATACCGCAGAAATGATCGGATCACTTTTGTGGTCTGTCTCTGACGTCATAAAGGTCGCTTTGTTGCTATGGGTTACACTCTACATTCGCGTCACTTGTGACGTCATGTGACGCGCCTGTCAAGTTTATATACAGCCCATCTGAAGCAGAAATTCTTCAGTCTTTAACCGACTGATTTAGAGAAAACACGCGATGGAAAACACAGAGCAAATTACACAAAGCCTGACAGCGATGGATATGACTCCCTTGATGAAGAAACACCTTGATCAGGTTTCAGCAGGCCAGTGGGCCTTGCTGGCAACAGGAAGGATAGATTCAGAGCTAGAGTTCATTCTTAGTGGTCTGTTAGCAGACGTTGTACAGATCGGAACAGCCAAGATGTTAAAAGAGCTCCTTTCAAGTATTGAGGAATATGCGGACCAAAACACTGATAATCCAGCCTTGCCGATCATTAAAGCTGTTCTTGGAGATTCCATCTCCAAAAGTTTCAGCTCTTATCTGAACGTACCTGAGGATTCCTGTTTAAATGATCCCGATGCAAGAAAAATTAACAGAAATGGCAGAAGAGGAGGTAGAAAGAAAAGTCAGCTCTCTGCTTTCTGAAGCATCGAAGCCAAGTTCCAGAAATGTTCCCTCACCTGCTGTTTACGTCGGGGGCTTCAACATCCCACATCTAGGCCGCATGGTCCGTCACGCCAGCAACTATCTAAAGAAATTGTTCAGGCATCGGCATCCTGATGCACCGTCGGCTGACGGCAGATCTCTGACGCCGGTCTCCGTTAAGTCTGTTCAGTCTGTGAAGTCAGCAGCAGAAAGCGTGAGTATCATTTTAAGCAGAAGGTCAGAAACAGAGGGGGAAAATGTCGCGCAGGCTTCACCCATCCGGCCTTCCGCTTCAGCACAGAGTGCCGCTGCTGAGATTGTCAGCCTCATATTGGGGAACATCAAAGCCCCCGAGCCTGCAGAGCCTGCAGACCCTCCTGGATACTGTAGAGTTTCGCCTGACGCTCACTTTGAGTTAGCAAAGATCACCCAAATGATCAGAAAGTTTTTCATGCGTTCAGGCCGTAAACCTTCTGAAACCATCCTGGATTACGAACACAAAAAGAGTCACCGCCGCTCGCAGGTGCTGAAAAAGCAATTTGACAAGATGAAGGAGGGTCTGAAAAAAGCTTTTCACACCCAGGATGAAAAGTTTGTGGTCAGACTCAAACGGAGTCCGACACCTGAAGACACAAGTTCAATACCGGGGAGCGTGACAGAAGCTGCTGAAGGTAGAAGTTCCCCCGTAACCAGCCCGAGAAGATTGACCACCGTCATCAAGCAGACGGATTCACCGCCATGTTTTGAAACTGTTGACTCCGATCTGGATAAGGTCATATCAGAGCTGAATCAGCCAGAGGAAACACACGACCTGATGATCAAACTGGAGGACATCAGACATTGCCAGGAGGTGCAGAAGTTTGCCAAACAGCTGACCGATAAGATGTACGATCATCTTATGACTGCAGAGTTTTATCACCGACCAGTCGTACCAGAAAGGAGATGTCTGTCGGATTCAGTGATTTCCACCGTGAGGAGGAATGTGGACGGAAGTCGGAGAAGCTTCGCTCCTGAAGTCATGTACGCCATCACAGAAGATGCAGTCGGGAAATTCCTGCAGCAGGTTTTTCTGGGGATTGGAAAACCGCGTGAAGACCAACTTGACAGCAAAGTATTAGACACCCTCACGGACATCGTAAGTCTTTTTCAAGAGGGGGCGCCGTCTCCGGAGGTCTCTGAGACTGGACTGAGGATGTGTGAGGAGTCCATGTCGCCTCCTTCCAGACAGCCATCACATCTCAGTGATGAACCAGTAGAGCTGACAGAACCAGTAGAGCTTACAGAACCAGTAGGGCTGACAGAACCAGTAGTGCTACCAGTGGTGCTGACAGAACCAGTAGAGCTTACAGAACCAGTAGTGCTGACAGAACCAGTCGTGCTACCAGTAATGCTTACAGGACTATTGACAGAGCAGGAGGACAGAGAGCAGGATGAGGAGCTGGAATATGAAGAAGATGAGGAGCTGGCAGGTTCAGAGCAGGAACCTTCAGAAAGAAAAAGCTCTTCTCCTGAGGCTGAACATTTGACACAAACCCTGAGTGTCGCTTTACTTTTGAGGCTCATGTCAACATACAAGACAAAATATGGAAAGCCCAACCCTGACATCCAGAAAATAATCGAGAGGCTTTCACAGTTGATCATTGCAAAAGTAAATGTTGAAAATGAAGAGATCGTCATTATGAATGAGGAAAACCTTATTGATCTTGCCAAGGTCGTAATCAAAGACCTTTATAAGGTGTTCAAATCATCAGAAAACCTCATGTTTGCAGCAATGTCCCAGGATGATGTACTTTTTGATAAAATCCTGATAAATTCCCTTAAGCACAACTTGTATGTCTTAAAGGAACCCAAAAAGAAGAGCATCTTCCAGAGGTTTTTCTCCAGAGTTGGAAAAAAACTAGAGAATGCTGTCAAGTTTTTGAGGAGAATTTAGGAGCACCTAAACTTTCAACGGGAAATCTGCGGACATCAGAGCACTAAAGTTGTAGAGAAAGCAGAGAGAAAAATATCAAAACACAACAAACAAAACTAACAAGGAAAAGACCTTTAAAAATGACCAACGTACACACACACACACACACACACACAACAGACCCAAGACCACAGCAAACAAAAATGTTAAAAACAAAGTTTCAGTGACATCTAAATAAATCCAGGACAGACCAAGGTAGTAAAGAAAAAAAAAAAAAACACAAACAAAGCAAAACCCAAATGCAAACAAAACAACCCCTAAGACCCTATGACACTAAAAAAAAACCCACTCAAAACTAACTAAATAAATACGCTAAAAGCAAGACAAAACAAGAGAAGACAAAAATCCAGGCCAAGTTAACAAAGAAAAAAACAGAAAACCTGGATAACAAACAAAGCAATCCTTTAAAAAACAAACAAAAAACAAACAACCGCCCAAAAAAAAAAAAAAAACAGACCCCCCCCCCCCCCCCCCCACAAAAAACAAAACAAAACAAACAAACAAAAAAAAACAACTCAAAAAAAAATCCCCCCTCCGTGAGCTGCCACCTTACCGCGGTGGAGGGGTTTGCGTGTCCTCAGGATCCTGCAGGACCCACGTTGTCTGAGGCTTTACGCCGCTGGTATGGTTACCATGGCAACCAGGTCTGTAGGAGAAGGACCAGACTAAGCGCAGCTCTCAGGCTGCTTTCAGCCTACACAATTTGGTCCGGTTAAAGCGGACTGGAGTCCGGAACACCTGCAAGTACGGTACGTTTGGGCTGGTGTGGAAGTGGACCAGTTTGTTTTGGTCCAGACAACCGAACCGAGACTGGCAGGGCTGGACTGGCCATTGGGCATCCCGGGCATTTGCCCGGTGGGCCGATGGTGATTGTGGGCCGGCCGGGTCTTTTTTATTGATTTATTTAGACTATTTAATATGGTAGCTTTTGTAGTCAGTGGCATAAGTCATGTAACCTGATTTACATCATCTGGGTGCGTTCAACAAGTACACGCGGGGGCGTTCCCTTTCCTCACGCACTCCATCTGAGTAAGGCGACAGTTATAGGTGATTTCGTCTGGTAAGAGAATAATAGGAGCCAATCACTAATCGCGGGTGGGACTTTTGAAGGATGGGCGGCGTTTTGGCCGGATGTGATGTAGAATCTGTTGCATATGTTGCCTTTTATCCGGAGGTTTTCTTTGCACATTCGACAAAAGTCGTTCACAGACTGTACACCGCTCGTACTAGCTGTCGCCGCCGCCGCCATGTTGTTTGACTGAAGCTTTTTGAGCTTGATAACATGTTTTGATAACTCGATCCTCTATGCGTGGTGGCTCTGGTGTCGCTCTGAGTTGCGTCACGGGTTGCGTCATTCGGTTCAACGTGAGTGGCTGAAGTAGCGTGTCAGTCAAGATGACGGACAGATCTTCTATCCAATCACATGCAAGAGTTTTAGAAAAAAAGACTAATTTGAAATGACATCGGGTTAACTCCCTCCCCAGATGGTATTGCAAATACCAGGTGGCGGGAGTCAGGTTATAAGTCATGATGCCTATTGATCAAACTGGTAGGTCGGCCCATTAGTCTGAGTGATTGTGGACTGGACCAATTACAGCTGAGGGCCGATGCTGTCAATCAATCAATCAATCACACAGAGAGAACTACAGGAGGAGCAAAACACGGAAAGTTTTCACGGGGAAAATTGGGGATTAAAGAGGCTAGCTCTTCATACTGATGCTGCCAAATGTGTTCAAATAACACAGAAGTTTTCTGGAGGCGGTAGAGGAGCTTCCAGCCGCAGGTGAGGAAGGAGGAGGTCACCGGCAGGTGGATGAGGGAGACCCGCGGCAGACCCTGGTGGGGGGTAAGACGTGATGAACACTCTACCTGGGTCTGATAAAAATCATTTTTGGGTGTAGTCTAGTTCATTTTTGTTGTGCTTGCTAACGCTTTGAAAGTCAGTATAAGCAGGCTGTTCAACAAGTTTGCTCCACTTCCACGAGCGGCGTGGACAGAACGCGCACCGTCGTCAGCTGAGCTGACTGAAGGTCAGACACAGATATCAGCGTTTTGATAAATCTGCCAGAAGGTGAATGTGGAATATTTCTCCTGCTACGCCGATGTGTCGCCTACATCGCATGCACGCGCAGAGCTGAATACTGCCTTTAATGGTCGGCTAATTCTCAGTAAAAGGATCCAGTTTTATTAACGTCATCGTTATCCGAGAGCTGAACTTGAAACAATATTTAGTCCACTAAATGAAACGGTTGCATCAGGAGAAAATAAAATAACTGGTCTGTCCCGAGGGTTTGTTTAATCGCCATATTTTTAGTCATGTATGGAATATTATTCTGTGATAAAGATTGTAACGTGACTTTCATTGTGTAGCTGTGATATTTAAATTATTTAACTATCACATGTGATGGAGAGGTTACAGTTCATATAGTTCAGGAGCACTGATTTTAAATTGCTACATCCAGTTTATCAAGCCTGTCTGGAGTCAGATTGTAACAGGGGACTGTGTGGCATGAGTATGGTAGGGGGCTGTCCTACTTGTAGGTTACTTGAAAAATGTTCAGATAAAAGATAAATAGAGTGCACTGGTTACCCTTTTCACCTGGTTCATGTTTGTTTTTATGAAACAATAATTTGGCCATTATAACAGCAGCTGATTACATTGTAGTTTTTTGTCACCTTGTTCATCCTATTCAGACCACTTAGGCTACTGTAGATGCAGGACTGGGAGGATGGTTCTTATTTATCTTTTTATTTAACCTATATTTATACAGGTAAGTCCCATTGAGGCACGCCGTCTCTTTTTCAAGGAGACTTGTTTACCTACAGCCTATGTCTTTCGATGTTGGGAGGAGGTTTAGGTTTAAGTTTATTAGACAAGTTTGACAGATATTTATACACAAACAAGACAGTGTACAAGCACTTGTTTTCATTCATCGTTACATCGATATCTGGTGGGCCAGTCTCGGTTCAAAATGCCCGGGCCGAGTTTTTGTCCCAGTCCAGCCCTGCTTTGTCACCTGCGGCTGAAAGTTCCTCTACAGCAGGGTTTCCCAACCCTGGTCCTCAGGGACCCCCTGCCCTGCATGTATTCCAGGTTTCCAACTCCACCACACCTGATTCAGATCAACTCAACTGCTCATCAACTTCTTTGCAAGCTGCTAACGAGCCATTCATCTGAGTCAGGTGTGTTGAAGTAGGAATATCTGGAAAACCAGCAGGGGTGGGGTCCCTGAGGACCAGGGTTGGGAAACCCTGCTCTACAGCCTCCAGAAAACGCCTGTGTTGTTTTAATACATTTGGCAGCATCTGTATGAAGAGCTGGCCTCTATAATTCCCAATTTTCCCCCTGAAAACTTTCTGTGTTTTGCTCTTCCTGCAGTTCTCTCTGTGTGATTGATTGATTGGATTGATTGACAGCGGTGGCCCAAGATGGAGGGGGGCGTCAGCCCTCAGCTGTAATTGGTCCAGCCCACAATCACTCAGGAATAATGGGCCGACCTAGCAGTTTTGTACCAATAGGTATGATAACTTATGCCACTGACTACAAAAGATAGCCTACCATAAAAAAAACAAACAAAAAAAAAAAGCCCGGCCGGCCCAAAATCACCGTCGGCCCACTGGGATAATGCCCGGTATGCCCGATGGCCAGTCCAGCCCTGCTTTCAAAAGTGCATAAAATCTCAAGTTACCCCAGTGTAATAATCATGTTCGGTTCTTGTGGGGCTTATGTTTTTTTTTTTTTG
The DNA here is from genome assembly GCA_023101725.1 of Atherinomorus stipes. NCBI lineage: Eukaryota > Metazoa > Chordata > Actinopteri > Atheriniformes > Atherinidae > Atherinomorus > Atherinomorus stipes. The sequence continues at coordinate 213,202 of JALJCO010012559.1, read as the reverse complement.
AAAAGATGCATGATGCTGTTGCTTGTTCCTTGCTCTTTGTGAAATCAAATGTATTTTCATGGTTAAATTAGGGAATACAACAATGTGCTGCATCAGGCTGACCCCGGTGGGGACGTCATGCCACGTTACTGTCAATGGGTACATGTCATGTACTACATGAGACAGATTTTTATGGTTAATTTCATATATTTATTCATAAAAAATGAATTGACAATTTTATCAATCCATTCATAGGCTATGTAAAAAAAAAAAAAATTAAGAACATATTCATGTATTCAAATAGAATATGTATTTTTTTTGGCGGCACCCCTGACGCTGTCAGGAGGCACCCCAGTGTGCCCCCCCCCGCACCCCTTTGAGAAAGGCTGATCTAGTGGACTACCAGGTGTGAAAGCACCCTCAGACCCTCAGCTGGAAATGGCGTCCACTCGATGGTTAACGTTACAGTACAGCAGTTACCAGATAGAGGCGATCAATGTTGACAGCATATTTTCCAATGCAGCATTTGCTGTATGCAGGGTTCCATGGTGTAACGGTTAGCAATCTGGATTCTGGATCCGGAGGTCTGAGTTCAAATCTCAGTGGGACCTGATATGGAAACTTCAGCAATTGGTGTTCTATGGGAGTTTTTTGTTTCAATTTCTCAAAAAAGTCAGAATTCTGACTTTTTCAGAAATAAAAGAAAATCTGAAATTTTTGAAAAAAAATTAAAAAGAAAGTTAAAATTCTGATATTAGTCATAATTTTGAATTTTTCTCAAAATTTTTTTCTTCAGTGGCCCTAACCCTCTTTCGTACTATATTATCAACCCTAACATCCCCAAAAAGACACAAAAACCTCATGTTCGCCTGACAAATTTTCCTAAAAATGTATATTTTTCAGCACTTTATGGAGAAAGTCTACCCCTAACATTTATACAATAAACTTGCTAAATACCTCATCTGCCATCTGAGCCCAAGATGAGCTTTGTAGCAGGTACAGAAAACTACAGGGGGTAAAAAATAAAACAAACCAACAAACATGATGGAGCTCTGAAGCTAAAATGTTATTGAGCAAAATTCTGAGGCAATCACTGCAATCAGGTGTTTTCTGTGACATCCAATCAGATGTCTGCACCTGTTGACAGGCGTTTTGGTCCACATTTCACAGAAAAGGTGCTGTAATAAGTCTGGGCAAGTCTTATCTGTTTGTTTATTACTTCCACCAAGGAGGTAATGTTTTCAGTAGTGTTGGTTTGTCCGTCCGTCCGTCTGTCCGCAATTTTACGGAAAAAGTACTGGACAGATTGACCTGAAATTTTCACCATATCAATACCGATCTATGCAGAAACTGTGAGGCTGAATCTCTTATATTTTGAGAAAAAACTATTCTGCTCCGAGAGCAAAGATCCCAAAATAGCCTTACCTCAGCCAGACGAGTTTATTTTCGACATCTGGATGCCATATATCAGATACTAGCAGGTATTAGCAACATGTGGCTAATTATAATGTTTCTGACAACTTGGTAACTTAACCAACAACTTAAAACCAGATATATTATAAGCAGCTCCAAAGCAAGTCAAACCCGTAACCCAGGGATCAGCAACTCCGGTCCGTGAGGGCCGATATCCTGCAGGTATTCTGAGCTTCCCTGCTGCAACACACCTACAATCGATGGATCATTAGCAAACTTGTGCAGAACTTGACATCAAATCCTGCACAAATCACAATGTGATCTCCAGCAGGGAAGCTTCTAGTTAGTACCTGCAGGATACTGGCCATGGAGGACCGGAGCTGATGATCCCTTCCTTACCTGACCCAAATGAGCATAACTTTACTGTTTTTTTTTTTCTTTAAAAATTTTTTTTCTTTTCTTTTCTTTTCTTTTCTTTTCTTTTCTTTTCTTTTCTCCTTTCTGTTACTCTTTTGTCTCTTCTTTTTACTTGTCCTGTTCAGCATCGCAACAAGCAGAGTGGTGATCTGTCTGCTTTATTTTGTTGAACCGATTTGCTTTGCCAAGGGGATGTTTATGAATATAAGGCTCCTCTTGATATTCTGAGTTTATTAATTTTACTTCTGTAATTAAGTATTTAAATATAAATGACTCAAAGTGTTGCTCAACAACATTTTAGCTTCGGAACCCCATCATGCTTGTTTACTTGTTTTATTTTTTGTGTTTGTTTGTAATATTTCTGTTGAACCACAATCTAAAATCAATGTCATGATTTTCATATAATTTTCGTTTATTAATTTAAACTTATTTCACTGACAGCTGACTGTATTTTCCCTCTTTAACTGGAAGGTGTGAATAATTTTGAGGACAACTGTAGATGCAGATATCTTATTATAAGAATATAAGATCTGAAACTCATAAAATATTCTGACAATGGTGCTAAATAAATAATTTGTATGATAATTAATAATATAACTGCCTACATTTGAAGTATATGAAAGTAAAACAAGGACAGCCAGTTTGATGGAGCTGAATTAATATTAAGCTTATCCATATAACATGTGATGTGCTTAAGTTTCTTATTACAAGCAGCAGCACAGCCAGTGTAGTGACAGAGCCGGGTCCATCTAGGACAGGCACAGATGAGCCAGGTTTATCATCCAGTGCAGGCACATACTGTACACGGATGTACAATATACAGTGGGTACGGAAAGTATTCAGACCCCTTTAAACTTTTTACTCTGTTTCATTGCACCCATTTTCTAAAATTAAAAAAGTTCATTTTATTTGTCATTAATGTACACTCAGCACCCCATCTTGACAGAAAAAAACAGAAATGAAGAAATTTTTGCAAATTTATCAAAAAAAGAATCTGAAATATCACATGGTCAAAAGTATTCAGACCGTTTGCAGTGACACTCATATTTAATTCATATGCTGTCTATTTCTTCTGATCCTCCTTGAGATGGTTCTACTCCTTCATTGAAGTCCAGCTGTGTTTAATTAAACTGATTGGACTTCATTAGGAAAGACACACACCTGTCTATATAAGAGCTTCCAGCTCACAGTGCATGTCAGAGCAAATGAGGATCATGAGGTGGAAGGAACTGTCCAAGGAGCTCAGAGACAGAATTGTGGTGAGGCGCAGATCTGGACAAGGTTACAAAAGAATTTCTGCAGCATTAAAAGTTCCTAAGAGCACGGTGGCCTCCATAGTCATTAAATGGAAGAAGTTTGGGACGACCAGAACTCTTCCTAGACCCGGCCATCCAGCCAAAATGAGCAATCGTGGGAGAAGAGCCTTACTGAGAGTAAAGAAGAAGCCAAAGATCACTGTGGCTGAGCTCCAGAGATCCATGCATAAAATTTTTTTATGCATGCATAAAGTATCTTCTTCTTCTTCTTCTGAATTGACAGACTGAACGCTGCTTTGGCGTAATGCTGCCCCCCACAGTTTGAAGACGTATCTGCATTTAAGGGGTGTCCCATTTCTAGGTCACAAAATAGCCCAAAATGGCCCTTAAAACCAAGTGTTAAGGGCCATTTTGTGACTCAGAAATGGGACACTCCTTAAATGCAGATACGTCTTCAAACTGTGGAAGGCAGCATTGCGCAAAAGCGGCGTTCAGGCTGTCAATTCAGGAGGAGAAGAAGAGGAAGAAGAAAAAGAAGAAGGAGAAGCATTTACTTTATTTACATTTATTTGCACTGTTAAAAGCCCTTAACACTTGGTTTTGAGGGTTGAGCTTGAGGGTTAAGATTGAGGGTTTAGATAGGAATTGGAATTGTTAATTCTAAGCGGTATGTGTGGAGAAAACCAGGCACTGCTCATCACCTACCCAATACCATCCCAACAGTGAAACATGGTGGTGGCAGCATCATGCCATGGCGGTGTTTTTCAGCTGCAGGGACAGGACGACTGGTTGTAGTTGAAGGAAAGATGAATGCGGCCAAGTACAGAGATCCTGGAAGAAAACCTCTTCCAGAGTTCAGGAGCTCAGACTGGGCCGAAGCTTCACCTTCCAACAAGACAATGACCCTCAGCACACAGCTGAAATAACAAAGGAGCGGCTTCAGAACAACTCTGGGACCATTCTGGACTGGCCCAGCCAGAGTCCTGACTTAAACCCAACTGAGCATCTCTGGAGAGACCTGAAAATGGCTGAACACCACCGTTCACCATCCAATCTGACAGAACTGGAGAGGATCTGCAAGCAAGAACGCAGAAGATCCCAAATCCAGGTGTGGAACACTTGTTGCATCATTTCCAAGAAGATTCATGGCTGTTAGAGCTCAGAAGCTGCTTCTACTCAGTACTGAGCAGAGGGTCTGATTACTTATGACCATGTGATATTTCAGTTTTTCTTTTTAATAAATTTGCAAATATTCAAGATGGGGTGCTGAGTGACATTAATGAGAAATAAAATGAACTTTTTTGATTTTGGCAAATGGCAGCAATGAAACAAAGTGTGAAAAGTTTAAAGGGGTCTGAATACTTTCTGTACCCACCTCGTTTGTTTATGTTTAAAGCACTGGGTTTCATGTGCAACTATTGAAAGCTTTTGTTGTTCAGTTAGGAGGGCCCCTTACCAGAATTTTGCCTAGGACCCAATGAAGATCTGAACCGGCTCTGGATGGTCTGTTTCATTTGCTCCTTTACTGACAAACATGTCGCTTATTTTACAGAACTTTGCTGCATCTCCTTGACTGGATGAAAAAATTACATAAATGTGGGGAAAAAAATACTATTAAGAATATGAATAAATAAAGTCCTCTCTCTCTCTTTCCACTGTCAACCAAAAGGCAAATGACCACCTTGTATTTCAGTTTTTCCACTGCCAATTGAGGACAAATAAACTTGGAACAGCAGAAGTGTTTTCCTCATTTTACACAATAAGTATTTAATCATTTTCAGCTGTAATGTTGGATATTGGCCAAAAATCCAGTATCATCCCTGCAAACTATTCTAGGGTCAGATGTGAGTCCATCTGTCTGAAATGCTGTAAACCTCAATGACCCGAACCAACGTTGGAAAGAAGAGTGGACCAACATTCCTTCCCAACCATGTGAGAGGCTCATAACATGATCCAGAAAACCATTACTCCAACTTATTGCTGATAAAAGTGGTCCTACAAGCTGTTGAATTATGTACTTTTTTGTTTTTCCACATGCCTGTGTTGGTCGCCATGAGGACTTCAGGGTCCAGTAAGCATGCACGCGCTTAGGATCCAGCATATGTGGTGAGATTTGGTGACCCACTCTGAGATGTGGAGGCCTGAGTGAGTGATGCTGGGGATTTACCAGCCACCCACAAATAATATCTTTTAACCACTTGTAATTGCAAATTGAAGAGCACATGAGGGCAGCATTGCCTCTTCAACAGGATCTGTCTGTAAATCACTTTTTATTCCTCGCAGAGGTCCGTGTGTGAAATATGTGCATGGCTGCACTTGGCAGTTGTTAATGCAGATAAGCGCGGTGATCACACTTGACCCTGAATGTAATGACTTTTAAGCGCAGCTGCATGGTTAAGAGAGGCTTTGGCTGAAGGAGGGGTAATTGAGCAATCTGCTCTGTATATATGTGCACGTGTGTGTGCATGTGTGTGTGTGTGTGCGCGGTGGCGCCATGGGCTGTTTTGACCTGCTCTGACTCGGCAGTGTGCTCGGTTAATGGTGCCTGACCTCTCCAACGAGGCATTACTCAGAGCAGAAAACTGTTAGCCGCTTCCTAAAAGTCATTCAGCTTCTGATGGAATTTAAAAACTTTATTTGTAAGTTTAACTCATTCATGCCCAACATTTTTCAGTTTTAAGGAACATAATTTTATCAGTTGAGTCCCTTTGAATCATGTTATGTATTTACTTTTGCCTTTTTGTACTTTGTTTTGAAGGAAACACCATTTTTATGACCGGCAACAATTGATTACACAGCTTGTCACTATGTCAAATGTAACCTAATAATAATATAGAAAAAAATAGTAATGATATAGTTATAAATAGATAACAGTCGTAATAAATAACAAAAAGGCGGAGGGGGTGGGGGGTATAAAATTAACAAACAAAAAAAGTTAAATTGTACATGGATACCAGTGGATACTGTCCCCCCAGTACAGACTGAACGTGGCCATCCCTGATGTATGGTAACGTATCAAACCGTACGGAACAAGGCTGCGCACACACAGCTACAATCCTGCAACTTTTGATGCATCCCTTCTCCAACACACCTGAATCGAATGAATGGCTCGTTATCAGGTCTCTGCAGAGCTGGATGACGTATGCATGAGGTAATTCAGCCTTTTGATTCAGGTGTGTTGGAGAAGGGGTGCTCCAATAGTTGCAGGATAGTCGTACTTGAGGACTGGATGTGTGCATCCCTGCTATAGACACACAGCTGTGAATTTATCTAGCTAGGAAGACTGTTTTAAGAGGACAAAATGAGCCATTGTGCATCATTCTACAATCTAAAATAAGTAAATTATGAGTAATCCTGCAGTATTTCCAACTTAGGTGCCCACTGGCAACTTTTGTTGCTGCTCACAGAAATAAGCCCATGAACAAATATATATTTATATCTGGTACAATTTTTGTGGGGAGGGTTACTTTAGAGACTTGAATGATTGAATAGTGAAAAATCATAAGAAATTTATGGTAATTAGTTCTTTACAGTAGGATTTTCATTCGCCATGTCTTCCACCAGAAGGAGCAGAAAGCAAATGATGTCATGTGACAGGAAGCACTTGGAAGTTATTTTTTATAAACCAAAACCTTTGTCTAAGTTGTGTACAAGCATATTAAGTGGAAAAAAGTTGCATTTAGTACCTTGAGATTTTCATTGTGAGTAGAAAATGACAGTGATACACTTCGGCAACAGTTGCTGCCCGTGGGGGAAAAATGGGTCAAAGTCTGATGAAACACATCTTAGTATTAACACCAGTTTGAACTTGATTGAAGGTCTGAATCATGCAGTTAAAATCCAGGAAGTTTACCCTTCTGTGGGGAGGAAATGCATGCTACAGCAAATTATCCCGCATCTGTATGTGATGTGATATTATTATAAATCTTCACACACATACACAGACATCAAGTTAGATTATTATTTCCACGAAAAGTACGACCAAAGACACAATCTATAAAAGAAAATCTATATTTTGATCTACGGTTCTTTATTAATTTACATTTATTCTATGAGAAATAACCCCTTGAGATGAAACATCTAATTTTCAGGGGATCCTATGTTCTTAAATGTCTACGACGTTATCAGTCTCTCTCCTGGTTGTGGAGGAATCCTGCTCTACTCTTCCCCAACGTTGCTTTAGTTTATTGGTTTCTGCAGCTCCCACCATCCCAGTCAGGTTGAAGTCAACAACTTTATTCTTTTCCTTAACAGTCGTTCTGTTGTACACCTGCTACTGTGTTGAGATTATTGTCGTGTAGATGAGACAGTCTCAGCTTTAGCTGACGGACAGATGGACTCACATCCGACTCATAGAGGAGTTCACGGTCCATCAATGACTGCAAGGTGTCCGGATTATCCTCCTCCACCACCATACGTGACAAGAGGGCTCTGTTTACATACCACACATGCATATTTTAAAAACTGTCGCTTTTATACAAAAGCAGAGGGAAAAATACCTTTAGATGAAAAATAGGACAGGAAATGGTGTTGTGTGCATGTCAGGCCTGTATTGGGTGGTGAAACTATCCAGAGGGATCTTTTGGTAACACTCTATGGGAGTGGTTTTCAAACTTTTACAACCACAACCCCCAAAATAATATACTTCGGTGTTCATGCCAAAGTTCATGGCTATCCTCTTAATGTGAAGCTTTGAAGCTGTCTGAATCTTCATTAATAGGGAAGATAAAATGAATTTTGATGGATTACGTTAGCTGTGAAAAAAAAAACACCCAAATGACAAAATCCAGCTTCTTTCACCAAAATAAGCCCACATTGGGATTTTTAGAATAGCAGCTATAATAGCTTTGTTTCTGGGAACTCAATGATAAAAATTCTACATGGAAGGCTTAAAACTATGAGGAACTTCATAAATAAGGAGGATCAGTGATTTCTGGTGGATTAAGTTCACTGCTGTGACTAGAAACCTATAGTTGTGCTTGAAAGTTTTTAACCCCCCCCCCCCCCCCCCCCCGCCCCATTAAAGAAAAGGCTAAATTCACATGAGTAATTTAAAGGGGGGGTAACATTCAAAATTGACTTTGTTGAGCTTTTTATTATGTCATCATGTCATTCCCTCCCCATTAAACATGCCTCGGGGGTTCTTTTGACTCATCAAGCATATTTGAGTAATCCCTGAATCTCCTGTGGAAACCAACATGGCTGCCAGAACGTCTACTAACCCAGAGCACCTCCCATACCACGAAGCTCCACCCCCTCTCCTGCTGAGCTCCGCCCCACCAGAGCATAAGAGTGTTGTGATGAGTGGAGGGGGCGTGTCAGAAACAGCAGAAGGCTTCTTAAAGGGACAGTGGTGATTTTTAAGGCGTCATATACAGACATGGAGTGATGTCACATTTCTTTAGGTTTTTTTTTTATGTTTACTGTATTTTTAGAACAACTGAAGGTAACACAGTTATTTGGTTGTGCCATAAAAGAGAATTATGTACTAATAATGACATGAAACCCCCTCTTTAAATAACAAGAAACTGAAAAAAATGTAATAATAGATATAAATTTACTAAATTATAATTTAATTAAATAAAACATTGATTTTGAATTGTGGCTTATAATAATAATAATAATAATAAATAATAATAATAATAATAAACAAACAAAAAAGTTGTCAACAAATTTGACCACTTTGTTCATGAACAATAGACCAAAATGCCTGTCAGCAGGTGCAGAAGTCTGATTGGACATTACAGACAACACCTGTCTGTCTATTTCAACTTATTATCTAGTGACCCCTGAAATTATCATGCAACCCACATGTGGGTCCCAACCCCCAGTTTGAAAACCTCTGCTCTATAGTGTATTATTTGTGTGTTGCATGTAGTTCATATCTTCACTGATGGCATAAATATTGAACAAAAAGCAGATTTTAAGAGATAAAAATAACTTAAAAAGATTTAGTACACACTAAAAACTCCTGGGTCAAACTGCTGGGTTAAAAAGGGACCAACTAATTTCTGGGTTGTGTCAAACTCGACATTTGGGTTAACCCAACATTGTCGTCAATATAACCCAACTTCTGGGTCAAATATTTAACCCTGAAAGTTGGGTAAAAAAAATAACCCAGTTTTCTGGGTTGGTCCCTTTTTAACCCAGCAGTGAGTTTTTAGTGTGTAGCCCAAACAGAACATTGAGGTCCGTCTTTGTTGTCTGTGTTTGTGGGTGTAAACAGCCTGAGTGCGAAAGAGTGAGACGACCCGACAGACGTCGTCACCGAAGTTCACGTTTACACTGACAGGATTCGCCTGCTTTTACTCCGGAGTCCTTCCTGGAACCTTCGCAGCTTTGTTCACACAAATTTCTGTAACCGTAGAAAATGAGAGGCCAGAACTCAAAACTTTAGTGTTTTACTGTGTCACCGCAGTCGTGTAACGGGGGCTTTGATTGTGGTTGTGCTGATGTGCTGCGTTAGTTTTCTGGAACCTGACCAAACATGTCCACTTCGGTCCGGTCGGTCCGATATCGTTCCAGATGTCTGCTGGTTTGTTCAGACCTAAACTGTGTTTCCATGTTGTTTAAAAGAGAAGGGACCCGAGTCTGAGATGGAGCTCTGGGGTCTGACTGGCAGCTTTTATAACTGTTTTCTACTTGTGAATAATCTTTCTCTCTGTAGAACGATGGACTCCAGATGGTTTGGAAAGGACCTGATCAGACATCAGCGGGATCATTGCTGATGTCTTTCCTCCTTGGCTTCTAGGGCTGTGTTAAACGATTATTTTTTAAACGATTAATCTATCGATTATTTTTTCGATGCATCGATTAATCTAACGATTCACTTTTTAGCTCGATTCGACTCGGTTCGATTCGATTATCGATTATCTCCTCATAAATTGACAGACAGCAATTTATATATGCTGATATAGATATCTAAAATGTAAAAAAGAGCATGAATAAGAAGGCAGTGGGAGCAGCAACCTGTCATGGACTTTTTTCATGAACCAACAGAATGTAAAATTTATGTTGAAAACACAGCGGACTGAAAAACGGGCTTTTAATTCTTTCATTTACATGAAAATAATAATAAAAAAGTCATTATTGAAATAATATGATCATGTAAACTTGGAGGATTTAAGCTAAGACAGATATTATTTTCCAACAAAAGATAATGAAGATAAGTAAACATTCAGAGTTGAACATTATATTGAACATGGGTCTAGCTTCCAGAAAAAGTGCATCTTCATCTTGTTTCTGTTTATGCTTAATACGGGTGCCAATCACTTGGAAATGAAATTAAAAATACTTTATTTATCCCAGAAGTGATTACACAATACTATTACCAACAGATGAAACACGAACATGAGGTTGAGAACGTGACTTTAATTATATTCAGTCAGAGACGAGACAGCTCCCAACATCAGCTGCAGTTCCACCCACGGCCAGCAGATGGAGCTCGTGCTTCATGCTGACCGTCTCAAACAGGCCTGACGTGTCTGAAGACATGGCGTCCATCTCACGGAAGTGTCTCATGTCTCATTAGGCTTCGGATTCGCCATCCCTAATATATAGTTATACCTTCGATAAACGAGTGTGGGCCTTCACTGCCTTACACTTTGGAAACTTGGAAGAGCCACTCGCGGAGATCGCGCCGCCATCTTTGTTTTAGTCTGAAGTCGCATGGCGCCGCCATCTTTGTTTTGGTCTGACGACGCATCGGTACGCATATTTTGCGTCGACGTATTTTTTGCGTCGACGTAATCGGTTACGTCGACGAATCGTCCCAGCCCTATTGGCTTCGCGTTAACACACCTGAATGCAGCAGAGCAGCAGACAGACAAAATTCCTGCTTTTAAAGAGGAGCTCATACTTACGATCGGTGACTAAAGTATTGATCTGCAGCTCCTGGTTTTTGCTGACCCCGCTCATCCCTGTGAAGGTAGTGATGACATAATGTTATATATCGTGTTAATCACAGTGTAACTTAATGATCTGATTATTTTCTTGATATGAAAAACTTTTCGTGCCCAGTTTTGTTTTATTTTCCTTTTCTTTATAAAGCTGCAAGCCAAGGTTAAGTGAATCCCATGATGAGATGGAATTATATGCTTTCCTTGCATCTTAATGGCAGATTTAAGCTGCACTCACAAGTCAAATATCACCAATTTAAAAAGTCTGCATCCTTTCAGTTTTTGTGGAAAGAGAAAGCTTAAGATTAACATGTAATTTGGGAACTAATGGTGCAGTTTTTAATTACTTCTGGTTAACTGTCAGAGAAGTGGGGAAGTTTTGACGACTGTGGGATTTTCAGCCACACTCAATTCTCTTATACTTTCACCAAAAATAGAAACATGGAGCAAAGAAAAAAGCTTAATTAAACTGAAACAGAAAATCTGAGTTGAATTTTGCACCTAAAGCTAAACGGGACTCTGACAGTTTATCTAAAAACCACTGAGATGGGAGACGAGACTCTTGGACTGGTTTCAGTGTGTTTGTAGTTATCAGTCCAACAAAATGCCATGACTAGGGAGGACAGTAGGGAGGGGGGGCAGGGAAAAAAGGCTTGAAATAAGAAATGTTGACGGACAAAGCCTACAATTTGTGGGATCTGAGCATAAAGCAAACAAAGGGCAGCTTTTGTAGGGAATAATGCATGTCAGCCGTGTCGCTGTCCCGCCGCAGCTTTGAACACTGCTGGGGACGTCCATTGCTCCACTGTGTATGTCGTGTTTCTATATTAAAGCCAGTCACCTCAAAGGGAAAAGCCTCAACTATTCAACAATTGAATGGCGGGGCTCTCATTATGGCTGATGTGGGCAGGAAAAAGTGGCTTTGGGGGTTTTCGATTCAGCGACTTAAAGCCCTCCTGTTAGCTAGGACGAGCTGCTGTTTATCCCAACTCCTTTCTGGGGGCTAAACATAGTCAACTGTCATTATGGATCTCACTCTCCCTCCTTCTTTATCCTCCCCCTCTCCAGAATTTATTTATTTCTCTCCCAATTCTGCTTTCTAATGACCCGTGTTGTGTTGTTGTTTGATGGCTCTCCGGTCACCCACATCCTGTGAGGAGGAGAGGGGGCTGCTGGGACGCAGGAGGGCGATGGCAGGACAAACAATGCTGCAGACCACCTATATGGATGAAAGCCACAAGTATACGGACAGCATTCCATAGGCAACACAAAGCCTGCGAGGCATCGCTGAAGCTCGGCATCGCCGCCTCCACAGATGTGTCTAATAAAATCTTCCACATTAGAGACGGGCATGCTCCGCGTATGAAATGATATAAATATGTATTAGTGAGTGCAGAGGGGTCAGGGAGGTATACACAGAGGTGAAAGCGGTCTTTGTGTTTGGAGCAGAGCCCTCTGGTGGACCCTCCCCTCGGCGTGGGGCTGCCCAGGCCCTGCGGTGGCGGATCACAGTTAATAACTGTGCGGTGGGCTGTCAGAGTCACTTAAACTGACGCTGGGCAGGCTGAGCCAGGCAGGACCCGCAAACACAGCCGAGTCTGCCTCCCGAGCCTGGACTCCAACACTCAGCCTGGGAGGAGGAGGAGGAGGAGGAGGAGGAGGAGGAGGGGCTGAGGAAGATGAGAACGCAAATGAACAAAGAGGAAGATTACAGGAAAACATACGTATGCAGGGAGGCTTTTCTTCAGGCTTTAGAAAACCTGAGTTCAGGCTTGATGCAGCAAGAGCTTCATTCATCTTTAATGAAAAATCATGTTCAAACCCCCAAAACTGTTGTTTTTTTTCTAGCTGAGCCACCGTGAGCCCAGTGGATCAGAGAAGTTCACAGAAAAGCATTTTATTCATGATTAATTAGATAAATAAATACTGCAATTAATGATTATTTCATGAAATTAATGAATATGCTAATGAAAATTATAGAAAATAAGTTTATGAAATAATACTCAATTTTTATCCTCTATTTAAAAAATTAAATGAAAATGAAAAATTCTTTATTATACTTAAATACTTTATACTTTTAATGACATTTTTATTCATTTAATGTACTAAATTTTAAGTTATTTGTTCAAACTTGATCAAAAATTTGTTTTAATTATGCAAACTTTTATCTTTTTAATCATCTTTATTAAATTTATTATTTTGCACTTTTTAAAACTTATCAACACGTTTAAAATTCTATTTGTGTGTTCATTTATTCATTAACACTAAATAAATTATTTATCAAAACTTTGATTTACATATTCAAACACTGACAAAGAACACTTTTAGAGTATTTATCATTCAAACTTAGTTTCTTCGACAAGATAGAGTACAAGATTCTTCTGCACACCCATCACTGTGTGCACGGTGCGGCCCCCACCTATCTCACTGAACTACTCACACCACACACCTCTTCCCGGACCCGGTCAGGCCAACAGCACCGTCTGGCCCCACCCAGGACACGGCTAAAAACAATGGGCGATGGGCCTTTGAAGCGGCAGCTCCCCGTCTGTGGAATGCCCTCCCAGACCATCTTAGAGCCCCACAGACGGTGGACTGTTTTTAAGAAAGGATTGAAAACTTTCCTTTTTAGAAATGCTTTCAATCGCTGATTTTTAGATTGAATTTTTATAATAGGCTACGTATGCCTTCAAATGTATTGATTTTAATGATTGTCTTTTACTTTGTTTTAATGTTATGGTCTTTTAACCTTTGTTTTAATTTTCTCTTCAGCTCTTTTTGAACTGTAGCACTTTGAGATTTGAATTCAAATGTGAAGTGCGTTACAAATAAAATTTATTATTATTATTAGTAGTAGTTATCTATTTATCTATTTATGAGCACTCATTGATTCATTTTCAAAAGTTTGATTTATTTTTTCATTTTAATTATAAAAATTTCTATTTACTTATTAAATCTAGTTTATTTATTTATTAAAACGTGTTTTTATTAGCACTTTTAAAATTTGATCTATGTAAATCATTTATTTTGTAATAGTTCTAGGGATAAATTATTAAACTTTTATTGAGGGGGCGTGGTTATCTGTCTGGGTTGGTTTGGGCAGTGCAGCAGTTAAGGAAGTAAACATTTGAGTACTCAAAGGAGAGGATGGATGGATGGATGGATGGATGGATGGATGGATGGATGGATTGATGGATGGATGGATGGATGGATGGATGGATGGATGGATGGCTGGATGGATGAATGAATGAACGGATGTTTGCGAAGATGGATGATGACAGGAAGGGCGAATGGATGCAAGGATGGATGGTTTGACAGATGGTGCAATGGATGGATGAAAGGATGGGTGGATGGATGAAAAGAAGAATAGATGGATGACAATAAATGGATAGATGTTTGGAAGGATGGATGTTACGATGCATGGAGGTTGGATGCAGGGATGGATAGATGGATGGAAGGATGGATGGGCGTTTAGAAGGATGGATGGATGGAAGGATGGATTGATATCTAATAAAAGGATAGATGCATGGATGGATGGATGGGAAAGAATGTATGGAGGGATGGTTGGATGCAAGGATGGATAGACGGATAGAAGGATGGATGGAAGAATGGAAGGATAGAAGGATGGATGGAGGGATGGTTCGATACAAGGATGGATAGATGGATGGATGATTTAAGTTACTATCGTTACTGGGAGTGAGAAGTGAATGAATGTACAGAGTGTAATCAGAGACCAGATTTAAACCAGTTAAAGGAATAGTACACCCACAGACTGATGTGCGTTCATTTTCTACTCACCCTCATGCTGAGCAAGACTCTGGAGCACTTTTCTAATATCTCAAATGCAGCCAGAGATGGGGGGGGGGGTTCATTTATCATTTATTCATATAATGGGATTCACAGGTGCCTGAAACAAAAAGGTCCATAAAAGTCCACAAAAACTTGTCAGTATTCCTCCATACTGCTCATCCAATGTAATCCAAGTGTCCTGAGTGGGTAGCATCCAGAATTTACTCAAAATGACACCATTTAGTATATTTCTGTAGCCTAAACAGTAGAACATCGTACTTCCTATAAGCACGTCCATGCGAGTTGACGACACTACAGAAGCTGCGGCGTTCAGCGCCTACTCTGCCGATAATAAAAGCGTAGAAGAAGAAATTAGCTGTTTACATTGTGCTAAGAGTGACCGCTATGCGGACAAACACAAGCGGGTTCATGTTCATGAATTCCATTGATTTAAAAGAAAGAAAGAAAGAAAGAAAGAAAAAGAAAGAAAGAGAGCGATCTCATCTCACGCTGCTTCTGTAGTGTCGTGAACTCGCATGAACTTACATGCAGGAAGTGCGATGTTCTACTGTTTAGGCCAGGGGTCGGCAACCCAAAATGTTCAAAGAGCCATATTGGACCAAAAAATGAAAAACAAATCTGCCTGGAGCCGCAAAAATGTAAAAGTCTTAAATGAGCCGGTCGGCAACCTGTTTCAGCCTTCTAGACCCGTTTCCTACAATAAAGAAAACACTGGAGCATCAACTGACTTTTAACATTGATAATTAAATAAAACTTTAATGTTAAATGTGTTGCATTTAACATAAAAACGAGAAAACGAAATTACATTTCTGCATCCAGCAAAAAAAAAAACATTTTAAACTAAGAAAAGAAAAGACGTCGGGTTGAAGGTCACTTAAAAAAAAAAAAAATCTATTTTAGTTGTTTTTATGTAGGATGGAAAAAGACGCAGCTTTAATAATCTACCAGCAGCAAACCAAACACGCTGTCCTGTCTGCGCCGTCATCCTTTTACTGGCGCGTGCAGTAAGCGGTCTACCCGAAAAATGAAATTACTGTTTCACAAAATATGAACATAGCTACGCAAAATAATCTGGTCAGCAGTGAAAACAAATGAATCTGCCCACGCAGCGCTGAACATGCTCAGTGCATCAGACACTTTTCTTCTCTATCATCGGCCTACCTGGCTGGAGAAGTGATCAAAGCGCAGCATGACAGGGTCGGAGTGGATAAATAAGCTTTTGCTCGTTTATTATTCACTTTAAATGCCAGAACTGCAGCAACAGCGCAACAGAGACGCTCCGCTGTGAGGCGTTCGTGGGATCGTGCGCCAGGAGGAAAGTTCAGCGCTCCGCGGCACGTCCACACTCAGTGATATTCTTTGTTTGTAATTAATTCCGTTTTTAATGTTTAATTCCGTGATTGCTGATTCAATAGAGCTGTATCATGCTATGCTGCACAATAGCGGCACGTGAGCACGAAGTGCAGTTATTAACACTGATTGGCTGCGTAAAGGTTTGTGAGACGCATCACAGCATGCTGGACAGTTACTCGCCGTTTTAACGCAGTTACCTGCTTGTTGCACCTGACACTCAATGGGCTGCTTTGCAAAATGGTAAAATATAAATTATGTCTTTATTTTAATAGTTAAGTTGGATTTTATTTCACGTGCTGCATTTGCAGTGCTCGGAGAACTCGGGAAAAGTGCGCAACTGTACATGAATCCCTAAGAGGGATCATCATAATCCTCAAATTTAGAATAAGATAAGAAACTTTATTGTCTCTCAAGGGGACATTTGTCTTGGTCTTTTAGAATCACATTATTAAAGTGAACCAACCAAAATACAATACACTTTAGTAGAATAGTCATTAATTCATTTTCCAATGCAGGGAGCCGCAACAGAGGGACTAAAGAGCCGCATGCGGCTCCGGAGCCACGTGTTGCCAACCCCTGGTTTAGGCTATAAAAACACACTAAATGATGTTTTGAGTAAATTCTGGATGCTACCCACTCAGGACACTTGGATTACATTGGACGAACAGTATGGAGGAATACTGACAAGTTTTTGTGGACTTTTATGGACCTTTTTGTTTCAGGCACCTGTGAATCCCATTATATGAATGTCAGTGGATAAGGAAAACCTCCCTGGATCTCCGGCTGCATTTGAGATATTCAATAAGTGCTCCAGAGTCTTGCTCAGCATGAGGGTGAGTCGAAAGTGAACGCACATTATTTTGTGGGTGTACTATTCCTCTAAGGGGTGCATGTGTGAAACCAGTACTGAGAAGTCTTTCCAAAAGAAAGATCAAAGAAGAGAAAAAAAATACATGATCATAAAAATAATAAAACTCATTGCAAAAACAAGTTGGGGATAATATCACAAAACTTAAAAAATTTATGAAAAGACAAAAAACAAAATGAGCTCAAACCACTGAAGACAGGAGGAGTAAAACAGGGAAATCTAGTCGTAGTCGTAGTGGGATTGTCAGGAACCAGACAATCTTTAATATTAGATGGAGCGATGCCATCCAGGGCTTTATGTGCTATGAGGAGGATTTTAAACTGTATTCAGGACTTAACTAGGAGAGGAGAGCCAAGAGAGGGGAATGTAATCTCTCCTGAAGGTACCAGTCAGCACTCCAGCAGCAGAGTCCTGGATCAACCTAAAGATATTCAGGAAGGAATTTGGACAACCAGCCAATAAATAATCTGAATCAGCTCTGATATGTTGACCCTACTTTTATTAACCCTTTGATGCACAACATGGGTCAAAAGTGACCAGGATGAATTTTTATTTTACAAAAAATAAATTTACTCCAAAAATTTGGAGTAAATTAATTTCATCATTCAGAATTCATGTTATTCTTCAATTAACTTATCATATCACATTATAAAACATTGTGATTTTAGCATTTACTTTTTAAAAACTTTTTGGATAAAAAAAACAAACATGTTTAAGTAACTACCCCTCTAATGCGCAACCTGGGTCAAAACTGACCCGTATTCATTTTCTATGTAATTTCATGTGTGTTGCAATGATACGTCACTGACAGAAACTTACTCTATCACTTACTATTCCAGTTGTGCAGTAAATATCTTCTTTTTGTTTGACACAAATCATTTTCCCACTTTATTTCTTACTTTATGAACAATAGGGGATTATCACGCTTCCGTGTTCCGGTTTCCGGAACTTGAAACATTTAGCCGTTTCTCTTCTGGGCCAGTTCAATGTCCCTGCTCTGTTCCACTTCGTAAATTGAATAAACATCAACCCTACTTAAATTTTCATGGATTCCCGACTGAAGTGATACTAAGGAAGAAGTGGATCAAAGCGATTCGCCGGAGTGAAGGGCCGAACTTTATAATAAACAACGTAGCATGTTTGTTTGTAGCCGACACTTCAATGATGCTAACAGCTGGCGTTAGCTGGCTGGCGTTTGCTGACGTGCCTAACTTTGTGCGTCTTAAAACACACAGGCATCTGAAAATCGGGTCTGTGGAACAACAGACCCAGTGTCCCCAGTGGAACAACTGGGACTGCCAAGAAAGGAGACGCTTTCAGATGCTTCTGTGTTTTCAGCCACACAAAGTTAGGCACGATTTCAAACGCTAGCTCGCTAATGCTAGCCTGCTAATGCTAGACTGCTAACACCAACAGTGTAGTCTGCCGGCTACAAACAAATGTGCTGCATTATTTTATTATAAAGTTCGGCCCTGCACCCCGGCGAATGGATCGCTTTGATCCACTTCTTCCTTAGCATCACTTCAGTCGAGAATAAATTTAAACTTAAGTATGGTTGGCGTTTATCCGATTTACAAAGTGTAACAGAGCAGGGACATTGAATTTACCTATTGTTGAAATGGCCTGGAAGAGGAAGCGCCTAGATTCCGGAAAGTTCCGGAAAGCGTGATAATCCCCCTATTACAGTTGTTGTATTTCTGCATCGTGTTTACTCACACATACACTTAAATCACTATTTGACATTTAACTCTAAGGCACGAACTAGAAGATGAGCTCAGCGCAGCTTTCTGTACATCTAATATTGTTTTTCCATTGTTCAGAAGTTACTTTTAAGATTATTTGATGACAGTTGTGAAAGATAACTACATAATATTCTAACAATAGTCCGCCAGCTACTACTCTGTTAAACTTTGTAAATCGGATAAACGCCAATGCCAAGTTTTCATTCCAGACTGAAGTGATGCTTAGGAAGAAGTGGATTAAAACGACCGATTCGCCGCGGTGAAGGACCGAACTTTATAATAAAACGACACACGTTTGTTTGTGGTCGGCAGACTGCGCAGTCGTGTTAGCAGGTTAGCATTAGCCAGCTCGATAACGTGCCTAACTTTGTGCGGCTGAAAACACACAATCATCTGAAAGCGTCTCCTTTCTTGGCAGTCCCCAGTTGTTCCACTGGAGACGGGGAGGTACAGACCCGATTTTCAGATGTTTGTGTGTTTTAAGACGCACAATGTTAAGCACGTCAGTAAACATTAGCTGGCTAATGCTAGCATGCTGTGAAGTGCCGGTGTCGTGCCCCACCGGCGACAAACAAACGTTTTATTATAAAGTTCGGCCCTTCACCGCGGCAAATCGATCGCTTTGATCCAGCTTTTGATCCAGTATCACTTCAGTCTAGAATGAAAACTTAAATATGTTTGGAGTTTATCCGATTTAAACAGTATAACAGAGCAGGAACGGCTGTCGTTAACATGGCCCGGAAGAGGAAGTGTCAAATGTTTCAACTTCCGGAAACCGGAACGTGGAAGCGTGATAATCCCCTATTCTTCTGATCCTCCTTGAGATGGTTCTACTCCTTCATTGGAGTCCAGCTGTGTTTAATTAAACTGATTGGACTTGATTAGGAAAGGCACACACCTGTCTATATCAGACCTTACAGCTCACAGCGCATGTCAGAGCAAATGAGAATCATGAGGTGGAAGGAACTGTCCAAGGAGCTCAGAGACAGAATTGACCTATGGCTAAACCACGCCCCCAAACGCGATGAGCCAATCACAGTGCGCACAGCTTTCCCATACACTCGGACATTCTCTGCTTGAACATCCATTGAAATGCATTGAAGTTAGTCCGTTTTTGTTCGTTTTTATGTGTTCTTTTCAGTTTAAAATGGTCAAACGTGTGCATGGGGTACATGCAACTCCGATACTAGGTATCCTGAGAGGCTGGGTGACAGGGTGTATTTTTTGCCTTTTACCAAGTCACATCGAGCCAAAGTTATGCGGCAGACCACAACATCAACTGAACGTGGATAAAATGAACAAGGATGTCTACATCTGTTCTAAGGTAAGGGAACATCGTATTCGAGGCAACATGTTGTCACTTTGCTTGAAAGAAATATGAAGTTACCTTCCCTAACGTTAGTTTAAGTTGGCTAACGCTAGCTAAACATGCTAGTTTTGGTACGTGGTAACGGTACATAAGACGCTGTCGTGTAGTACAGGTGTCGTGTAGTAACGTCGGTAACGACACGCCTCTGGCTTCCAAGCTGCAGCCAGATTGCTCCGCTTCCGTGGCTGTTTGATCAGTTTTTGTCAGATGATCACTTTTTGGCACAACAGCAGCCGTGCAGCAGTTTGTGCAAGAAACTGAGGGAGCGACACGAGTCACATTCAGAGATTCACAGGCTGATTTCTACTCCCAGTTTAAGACTTCTGAACAATTTCTTTTTGTTTGTTTGTATTGTTTTTATGTTTTTTAATTTATCTCGTCATGGTCTCTCTGTCTGATCACGCGTCTGTTGTCCGTGTTGACAGCTGTCATCTCCCGAGATGTCACATAGCGCCTGTCCCCGAATGTTGTTTGTCCGAGTGAGTGGAGGGGCCGTGGCTTAGCCATAGGTCAATTGTGGAAAGCCACAGATCTGGACAAGGTTACAAAAGAATTTCTGCAGCTCTAAAGGTTCCTAAGAGCACGGTGGCCTCCATAGTCATTAAATGGAAGAAGTTTGGGACGACCAGAACTCTTCCTAGACCGGGTCGTCCAGCCAAACTGAGCAATCGTGGGAGAAGAGCCTTACTGAGAGTAAAGAAGAAGCCAAAGATCACTGTAGCTGAGCTCCAGAGATGCAGTAGGGAGATGGAGAAAGTTCCACAAAGTCAACTATCACTGCAGCCTCCACCAGTCGGGGTTTTATGGCAGAGTGGCCCGATGGAAGCCTCTCCTCAGTGCAGACATATGAAAGCCTGCATAGAGTTTGCCAAAAAAACACATGAAGGACTCCCAGACTGTGAGAAATAAGATTCTCTGGTCTGATGAGACCAAGATTGAACTTTTTGGAGTTAATTCTAAGCGGTATGTGTGGAGAAAACCAGGCACTGCTCATCACCTGCCCAATACCATCCCAACAGTGAAACATGGTGGTGGCAGCATCATGCTATGGCTGTGTTTTTTAGCTGCAGGGACAGGACGACTGGTTGCAGTTGAGGGAAAGATAAATGTGGCCAAGTACAGAGAGATCCTGGAAGAAAAGCCCTTCCAGAGTGCTCAGGACCTCAGACTGGGCTGAAGGTTCACCTTCAACAAGACAATGACCCTCAGCACACAGCTAAAATAACAAAGGAGTGGATCAGAACCACTCTGGACCATTCTGGACTGGCCCAGCCAGAGCTCTGACTTAAACCAAACTGAGCATCTCTGGAGAGACCTGAAAATGGCTGAACACCACCGTTCACCATCCAACCTGACAGAACTGGAGAGGATCTGCAAGGAAGAATGCAGAAGATCCCAAATTCAGGTTTGAAACACGTGTTGCATCATTTCCAAGAAGATTCATGGCTGAACGAGCTCAAAAGCTGCTTTTTTTGAGCAAAGGGTCTGAATACTTTTGACCATGCGATATTTCAGTTTTTCTTTTTCAGTAAAATTGCAAAAATTTCTACATTTCTGTTTTTTTTCAAGATGTAGTGCTGAGTGTACATTAATGAGAAATAAAATTAACTTTTTTGATTTTGGCAAATGGCAGCAAAGAAACAAAGTGGGAAAAGTTTAAAGGGGTCTGAATACTTTCTGTACCCACTGTAGATTTAGCAAAATTCTGGGTGTAATGGAAACGCAGTAAAGTCAACTTTTTAGCAACCACCACAGTAAGTTCTGCCCTCTATCGCTCATGGCAGGAACTTCTGGCAACAAATTTGCTTTTCTATTTTATATTTCTGTATTAATTTTTAATGTGACAGTTCTGCCCCTCCATATTTTATACATTAATAATTGCCTCAGTAAATCTTTAGAAGCATTCATTTGTAATATAATATTACAAATGAAAGATTTTTTTTTTTTTTAAAGACCTTTATAATTCTTATTCTAACGGTTTCATCCCCCAGTAGTTCCAAGGCAGGAAGAAACTCTGACAACTAAACAAAAACTGCTGACCTCCACCTGCAGAGTGCATACCAACCTCATCATAAACAGGGTGACAGAGTTGTTACTTGTTGCCCAGTTTGATGTAGCAGCAATGAAACTCTCCAACAATCTAATCACACCTGTAGATGAACCACAGCAGATACTGAAACTCTGGTAAGAGTTAAAACAGTCCTCACATTCCAGCTTGTGCATCATAACCGTTTGTGGTTGCTGTAATTGTTTCTCCTCTAGAAAACAGAGCAGGGAAAATCCACAGTTGTTCTTTTGTTACTGTTGATACAAAAGATTTTACCTCCTCAGTTAAACAGGAAATGTGGCTCCTTTAGTTAGATATCTGTTCAGGGTAAAAAGTATCTAAACAACTCATTTAAAGAGATGTTTTCTGTAAAAATATCAAGTGAAATTAACCAAAATTTGATCATTTATAAGTAAAAAAAAAAAAAAAAAAAGAAACATGAAAAATGTTTGCAAGTTCCATTTTTACAATGTTTAATTGAAGCATAAAATTCCAATATCTTCTTTAGGAATTTAATTTACATGTTTCATTTTATAAAATGTGATATAAATATGGAATCTAAAAAACAAACAAACAAACAAACAAAAAACAACAACAACAAAATAAAAACAACTTCATATTAAGGGCCGCAAATCAGGTTAAAACTTTGTTATCCCAGAGCTGGAGGAATTATAGATATCATAGATTGGTAAATCATGCAAAATGTGTTCCACACTGATCAGCCCTAGATAATTAATCTTTAAAGCATATAAAAAATATTACAGATAGCATTTCAGTTTCATAGAGGAAATTATAGGGACCTGAAGTCACGCCCATCTACTTCTGCCCCATGGGACCTAAGAGACGAAGAAATATGAATGGAAGTCAATGGGGAGAAAATAGTTATCTTCTGGTCCCAGTCGTTCTCTGCCCTGGATTACAGATACAGTATGTTGGTTATTCATTTAAATGAAAATTTTTCATGCAAAGAAAAAAATAAAATACTGTGAAGATTTCAGATTATTTCAGGATGTTCTTAAAGCCGCTTTGTATACAAGTGTATATATATATATATATATAGACAAGTTTCACGGTTATTTCCGTTTTACTTCTGCAGTCAATCATTTTCTGCCAAGCGCTTCCGGTCGATAATATCTGCATTCATTTACACTGAATAGTGGTGTCTCTAAAATGGTAACATTCTGATTTATTTTTTATAAAAGAACATGTTTTATTACTTCCTTACCTGCTACGACACTGAACTGGGAGGATAACATGATGAAATGACCTGATGTTACAACTAGCAATATATTTTTGTACTTTGTTGAGTCCTATGGTGATAAACAGGAACGCCATAGACTTACA
Source organism: Atherinomorus stipes (assembly GCA_023101725.1). Taxonomy (NCBI): domain Eukaryota; kingdom Metazoa; phylum Chordata; class Actinopteri; order Atheriniformes; family Atherinidae; genus Atherinomorus; species Atherinomorus stipes. The sequence continues at coordinate 189,706 of JALJCO010012559.1, read as the reverse complement.
TCGTGACTCAGTCAGCTGTGTGTTGATAGCGACTCACACACGGCAGTTTAGTGTCCACGAAGACAAATGTTCAACACCGAGCCAGTGTCTGGATGATTCCTATCAGAGGGCTTGAGTGGTGGTTACAGTGGATTTTTTTAATTTTTTTTTTAAATTAAGGATAATGGAGAGTTTGAGACAGCGGGCTGCACCCGGTGGTCGGTCACGTAGCTGCGTGGCTGCCGTCCTGTAATGAGTTCGCTCAGTATACAAGGTTCATATTTAACTGTTTTCACAAGCTGCTGCAGCAACGTACGGCACAAAATGTCCAAGACCGCTTTTTGGGTTTAACAATATCCACTTTTCAGTCATCGAGTTCGGGAGCTCTTCCTATGTGTGTTGTTGATTCGTGTATGTCGGCAGTGTAAAATATCCTGTAACCGTGGTAACTGGAAGCCCTTGGCAGAAACGAGCAGACATGGCGGCTCCCATGGTTTCGGCCGTGAAACTTGTCTGTAGCTCTCGTTGCGAGTGATGACGTCGCTCCCTGCAACGGGCGTAAACATGACCGGCCATCATTCCATCGGCGTGATGGAGAGACGCAACATTTCCTGACTTATAATGGTTTTCACCTCTGTCCGTGCTCTTTCCTGTTCTTGAACAAATAAAAAGCGGTGACGTGCCGGAGTAAAATTGCAGCGGTGGCGTACTTGGGCAGCTGGTGACGCATGTTGCTTGTGAAGAGAGCTCCACACAGAGGCTTCAAGTTAATTCTGAAATAATCTAAAATCTTCACGGTATACAGTTTTTTCTTTGCATGAAAAATTTTCAGTTAAATCTACATCCAACATATCTGGAATCCAGGGAAGGAAGGGGCATGACTTCGGTTCCCTATTAACATTAAAGGGACTAGAGGCAAGGTTAAGAAATGGGACTCGAGAGTGCTGCAACTGGCCCTGCAGGTAACTGCAGCCACCAGCCAAGCCGGCACGGGAGCGTGCACAAACTGAAGCTATGACGTTTACTATGCTAATAGTCTTTTTCTTCGTAGCATCTTTCAGCTGATCTGGATTGTTTGCTGACGGCAGAAGAATCCATAACTATCCCTTGCGGTGTTTGACTTCACCACGACCGTCTCCTTCCTGTATCAAAACTGTTGGGTCCTGCATATGCAGCGTCAATTGACGTCACGTCCAGCCACCGGATCGCAGCACATAGCCTGTTCAAGGCAGCGGAGAGAGATGTGGGTGGGCTCGTTCTTTTTAGTTCTTACAGCTTCATCACCCATTAGTAAAAAACTGGACATGAATGTTTATTCTTTCACAATTCTTGCCTCTAAACCCTTTAAATCTTAGAGCACACTCAACTTCTGAGCAGATGGGAAACATTTCTAGTTGACATTTACCTGCACGTCCGGTTAGCTTAGCAGCGTGACAGCTAGCTTGCTGTTCCAGACATATGTAGCCTACTATTTGGGGGGAAATGTTGTTTTGGTGCTACAGTTTACTCAGAAATAAAGTCTCTGAAGGTTTATCCAGACATTCCCTGATGTGACAATGTGGGGTCCTGTCACTATGCCGACTGATCATGCGCCCTGACTACTTGGCCACAGGGATGTCCCTTTGGCTGAATGGTCAGCGTGCATGACTTTCACTCGGGAGTTTGGGGATTAAATCCCGCCTGGGCCCTCTGTTGCGTACCTTGCCACACTGATTGACGAAAGACTTACCTCTTGTGTTGAATTTGCTTCTAAACCACAATGAGGAATTATTTCTAATTTAGTAAAGCCTGGGATACACTGTGCAATATTTTTAGTCGTTACTCGCAGCCCCAACTCTTCCCTCTTCCTGGAAAAATATAGGTCAAATAAAAAAATAAAAATAACTCAAATTGTGCGAATCAGTCGCAGAATTCAAAAGTTCACAGCTTGCGATGTATGGCCTCACACTGTACCAACCGACGCTCGATGCGATCTGACCACTCACTGTGTACATCCTCAAAGACAGGTCGAGCAATAAATACAGCTAGGAGTAGAAGAAGAAGAATACAAAAAAGAAGACAACAATAACAACAACAGGAACAGTATGCTATCACCAAAAAAACTGGGCTGCCTTGGCGATTTGCGCTCTTCTTTGTGAAGAATTTGCCAAAAATAAAAGGCGACAACATCATGTGTGGACGAGGAATTGGCTGGGCAGACGTGGGCTGTACGGTCTGTCAGTTCTACGACGAGAACACCGTCCAAATGACAAGCCTGGTTGCCGTGCTGCCTCTGGTTTACTTCCGTTTTTGTTTCACGCATGCAAAATGTGAAAATCTCTGGGGAAAGAGTTCTCAAGCTGGTCGTGGCGCCGCTTCAACATGCGATTCACTCACGAGCCACGACCACAATATCAAACAGGTTTGATTTTCTTGTGACTAACAATTTCTGATGGGTAGCTCGTCGTGAGGTGCCAATCACCTCTCGTGACCCCCTAGTATACTGCACAATGCACGACACCCGATTTGGCCAAGAGTCGGTCTCAAAAATTGCCAAAAATCGCACAGGGTATGCCGAGCTTTAGTTACAGCTCAATCTCACCTGGAGACACCGACTCTGCTTTCTGGTATAAGTGATGTAAATATTGTACTGTATATGTAAACATAGTGAATAAAAATGTGTTAGGAGCAAACTACACCCAGAAACCACTCCAGTATCAGGTGGTTGATGAGGAGGAAACATGCCTCATTGTGTCCTGTTGGTTAATGCTACCATAAAATAACCTCTGCTGAAGCACATCTAACTGTGGGACCTCAGGACCATCTCAGATCATCACCATCAGACGTTATCTGACCTTCAACAAAGACCCTCCCTGCCCTCTTATCTGATCGCCGCTCGTAAAGCTCCAGGTGAGCACTGTCGTGGGAATCCACCAATAGAGGCTCGTCTGATCTTGAGTGGCGTTTCATTACAAACAATACTGGTGGACAAACTGGCCTGCCTGCCTGTGAACTCCAAAGTCCAGCTCATCCCCGTTTACTAGATTAGATAACCCGGTTTTAAAGGCAGGGACGCTGTTTGCTTAGTGACTCTTCTCTGCACTAATAGCATCTGATCTAATGGGAGATTGCAAGCTGCTTGTTGACCGTGGAGACCCACACAGCGTCATGGCAATGGCCAAACAACACAAGGAAAACAAAGCAGGCCTGAGCTTTAGTGCCTGTAATTACTGGATAAATAGCAGTGTCTTTGCTCAAAACTGCCAGCAATAAATATATTGTCCTAATTACAGCTGGAATACTGTCTATAGGCTTGAAAAAAGGCCAGCTCAACCAGACAACAGCTTCCTTTTAGTTACAGAAATGCTTTATGCAAAAATTTTGTAGTCATTCTTGTTAGAATATATCTGTAAACTGTGAGCTGTGTAATAACATGTTCATTTATTACAAAACTGGAGTCAAAAGAATTGAATCAAATTGTATTTAGTCATCTTTGGATATTCTGGACAATATTCTACTTGCTGACCTGAGAGTTGTGAAAAAACCCCAAAACCAAAACAAAGAAAATGACGGTATAGAGTGAGTGACCTTTGAACTTAAAGGCCCTGTACCTGATTTTATTTTAATCTTTCAGAGAAATGCTTTCTACACGGTATAATGTGTGTTAAAAGAGGTAATTTCATAAAAATAAATCACTCATTGATTGCGTATATGCATGAATCCAGGCCTTTTTTTTTTTTTTTTTTTTTTTTTTTTTTTTTTTTTTTTTTTTTTTTTTTTTTTTTTATTTTTTTTTTTGTTTTTAATAAGATCCCTTTTTATTCTCTTTTTTTTTTTTTTTTTTTTTTTTTTATTTTTTTTATTTCATTTATTTTTTGGGTTTAAGGGGGAAATAAATTTTTAAGGGTTTTTTTTAAATGGGGTTTTGGGGAAAGGGGTATGGAGGAGGAGGAGAGAGAGGGGAGAAAATTAAATCCCCTTTCACTTTTCTCTTTTATTTTTTTAATCCCTCAAAATTCCTTATTTCTTTCTGGAAAAAAAAAAAAAAATTCCCCCCACAGGGGGCCTTCCGGTTGGTTGGGAGCCTTTAGTTTAGGTTTCTAAGGATGTTGTGATGCTCTCTTCATGCCAATGCGGTTTGTTCTACATAAGTTTCAATAAGCGCCCCCCCCCTCCTCCTCCCCCCGGGATCCTCCCCTTTTCGGGAGCTTCCGGAGACAAAGATTTCTTTCTGTTTTGAGGCTGCCTCGGACTGAATGTGGACTCGAAGTCCACCTGGACAGGTATTTTTTTTTCATTAACTTTCTTCTCAGTAACATTTACGTCCTCGGGTGCTGGCGCTTCCTCTGCTGGTCTACCGTATATAATGGTGATATTTACACCGTAACACGACGAAGCTTTACATCACTGCTGCTCGAAGTTGCCGGTTAGAAACTTTATCAGGCTGTCATGTTGTAACGTCGCCTATAACATCATAACTCGTCATAACTGTGCATCCTGTGCCATTTACTGCAACCAAAACAGTTATTTTACTGGAAGATGCAAGTTTTCTCTGGAGAGTTTCTTTGTGCACGAGTATGAAACGTGCACGTTATTTCGTGCATGTTGAGTGGGAGGAGAGAGAAACGAGAGTAGGAGCATTTCTCACTGGGAGAAACAGTTAGGGGCGGGGCTTACAGTTCTAACTATACTCTTCACCTCGCTCACGGTTCTTAAATGTGCAAAATCAGGTACAGCGCCTTGAAAGCTTGAGTGATATGCTGGGATTTGCTGAGAGTGGGGGGGTGGGCTGTCATGCAGTTGACTTGAGTGTAATCTTACTGACAATATGAAAAATCTGAATTTGAACATATCTCGGAGAGAAAACGTTAAGTCACAAAAAAAGATTCAACTTCACAGTGGTGATCCGGGACTACGAACGAACACTTGGCGACTTATTTGGGGGGGGACAGTTGGAATTTTAAAAACCCGAGGTCAGAATAAAAGTACTTGCCTCTTGTTTTTCTGACCTCACCTCTCCTGATTAAGAAAACAAGAGGAGAAACTACCTGATCCTCCTTATTTATAATGTATGAGCGTTTTTATTTTCAAAAGAGAGAGTCATGTTAGAATAAAAACCTCACATAAGTCATAACAGCACAAAACAGCATGGTGAGGTGCAGTAAAAAAATTGTTTCTAATAGGGATGTCGCAATACCACTTTTTTGCCAGCCAAGAACAAGTACGAGTGCTTACATTTGAGTACTTGCTGATACCGAGTACCAATTCAAGTACTTAATTAATGGGGATACGTGAAATAAGTAAAGGGCATTTCTTTTGTTTTCGGTTTGGTTATTTGCTTTAAATAAAGAGAAGCATCTCTGCATGCTCAGGTGTGATGTGGGCATGTTGTTGTTGCTTGCTGCCAGCTGACTATGATATTTAACCAGTGTGCGAACCATGCCGTGGACTTTGGGGGAGCTGATGCCAGCTGATATTACAACTGTTATTATAGCCAGACCATAACGTAGGCATACCAATGTATAATAACTAACAATTCAACCAATACACAATATAAACAATGATTGTTCGACCCACAACCTCCGGAGCTTGAGTGTGGGTCGAGACGCTGGGCTGTAGATCATGGCTCTGACAGCGCGTCGCTGTGAAAGCAGCCTGCAGGCTTACTGGGCTCCGTCAGTCCCTCTGAATAAAAAACTGTATCACGTAATATAACGTTAAAAAATCATCTCACTTCCCTCCTCTGATCAGGCCTCATTAACAGCTGCAGACCGACCGAGCTGCAGGTGCTGTGGCGAGAGCAAAGACTGTAGAGAGGGCTTGCAACATCACAAGGAGACGTTAAATAGTTCGCTCCACCACTTCTTGTGAAAAACTTACAATTTTAACGGTAAAAAAACAAACAAACAATGATTTCATATGTATTCCTTTCGTTAGTGGCAATGGTATAAGTGGGGATACTGCCTAGTAAGAAATAAAAGAAATAAGCTTTCAATAAGTGGTTAGAAGGTTATAAACAGCCTCTGATGCAACTGTGGTTTGCTGTATTTTAGCAGCATCGTCATAATTTTACATATTTAAACTCATACCAGCTTAACGAACATAAACTTGGAAAAACGTAGGAAACAATTATCAGTAAACTTACCACCAACAAAGTGAGTCCTGAATAAAATGTCCGCAACTGTATGTGTGTATGTGGAAACCGCAGGTCCGATGGGAGGGAGGGAGACAGGAAAAAAAAGTCTGCTCCAACTGGCGCCAATGTTTTGAAAAGTATCCCAGAGACATGATACGGGTCAGATATATTGTCTATCCTCGTGTAGTGAAAAGCGTCTTCTAATTTTTAAAAAAAAAGTAAACTCAAAGCCGCCGCCGCTCATAGCTAAAGATTATTTTCTGTCAGCATGGTGTTGTAAACATTCCAAGTCACGTGACGTCCGGTATCGGGTGCTGTCGGGGGCGAGTATTTCACGAGTACGAGTACAGCAAAATAGGCCAGTATTGGAGCGAGTACTGATACTGGCATCGGTATCGGGACATCCCTGGTTTCTGCAGTAATGTAAACAAAATAAGGATTAAGCACAAAGATGCTAGTCATTGCAGATTTGAACTAAAGACGAAGTCAGGGACATCTTATACCTTTAATTTTCATAATTTGCTGCCCACAAACAAAGTTACAGCCAGAGTTGGTAATCCTGCTCAGAAACACTTTTTGTTCTACTGAGTGAAATGGTCCTTCCATCCTGACAGTATCAATACATCATGTATTCATGAAAAGTCAGACCTCTGTGAGAGCTTCAGGTCTGTAAAAACTCTGACCAACCCCTGCCATTCGCACCGAAAGGAAGGATATGGTCATTCACAACATGGAGAAAGAACCAATCGATGCCTTTATGTCTCATCTCTGTCTCTCCCCTCTCTCCATCTCCACTTACACAGCTCTATGCTCACTGTAAACAAATTTAGCTAACGGACTGCTAACTGCTGCTGCGCCATAAAAAACCAAAACAACAGATAGGGATTAAGTCTTGGAGGCGTTGACGTTTGCAGTGTGGACTTTTTATACCGCAGAAGGAGTCGGAGGTGAGTGAATTAATGCTTTTAGAAACATAATTTGCCAGCTGTTGTTTAGCAAGCTAACAAGCTATCCACTCGGCTGCTATCGGTTAACCTGCCCGTAAAACATCGGCCACATATCCCTGCGCTCTGAAGGCGTGGTTTTGGGTCATGTGTTTTTTAAATGTCGCTTGCTTGAACCATTTTTCCATCATCACCAACCCTAACTGCTTTTATCCCAAAAATCTGAATTTGAGCATAACTCAATGTAACAGTGTGGAGTCCTGTCACTATGCCTCTAAGTGATCGCGATACTTTGCTAAGGGGATATCCCTTTGGCTGACTAGTAAGCGCGCATGACTCTCACCCGGGAGTCTGTGGAATCGAATCGCGCCTGGGCCCTCCATTGGGTACCTTGCCACGTTCTGGCGTTGTCGGCAGGATCCATGTGACGCTGGTCAACAGTCCATGGATTCGAAATTGGTGGCAGCCTTCGCAAAGCACGAGGACGTGCTTGTGAAAAGAGGGGGCGAGATGTGACATTGTGGTGTCCTGTCACTGTGCCTCTGATTGATCATGTGCCCTGGCTACTTGGCCACAGGGATATCCTTTTGGCCAAATGATTAGCGCGCATGACTCTTGCACGGGAGTCTGGGGATCAAATCCTGCCCAGGCCTTCATTCGTCCTGCCACATTAGCAAGAAAACACTAATAAGGAACAAAAGCTTCAGTGTGGAAGTATGAACAGATGGGGCAGCAAAAATGCAGGTTACCTGATATAACACAATTTTCATAGCCTGTTATACTGTTGTGGTCCTTTTCCCAAATAAAAATGTTTCTCAAAATTCACTGTGTAATTCCTTTTTACATGTCATACCTGGAGGAGAAATGGGTCATCCAGCGGAGGTACCAGAGGCTCAGAGATGAGCAACGGAGATGCAGAATGTTGCACCAGCAGCTAGGATGGTGACAGCTGTAGGTTACGTCAAGCTGGATACACATAAAGCTCGAGTTGTTGGTTATGATTCCTATTGTTACACGGCTCTATAGAGATCATTCAGGTCATCTGGGTGGAGGGTTAGAGGTGCTTGAAGCCTCCAGATGCTCCTCCTGTATGTGGCTTCCTAATGATCCCCTTCAATCTGAATGTTATACTCTACAAGCTGTGTTTATCAGTTGCAGATAAAACCATCTGCAGCTCCGATGCTGACACGTGTAAGCTGGTGCACGTTTCGTGTTTACTCCTGCAGGTCATTTGCTCTGATCTTACAAAGCCGATTCATCTGGCACTTTTTCCTTTCAGCAACTTTTACTCTGTTTGTAATTCCAGATCTGAGACCAACAAATTAAACCGAACTTTATTTTCTCAACTTTATTGATGAACACCAGTTCTTTGTATTATTGTGATTTTTCATTGTTAAATGGCCTTAATTCTTGAGCCCCTTTCAGATTTGTGCTGGAAAGTGGTAATATTGGAGACTGTCCTTCATAACGCTTGCATTCAGACATGCGTTCCAGTCTTATACCTCGGAGATGTAGCGGACATGTACTGGCTGGACCCAGTGTCATAAGAGCGGAAATGTTGCGGCACGTCGTTTTGGCTGAAAGCACAAGAAAATGTTCCAGACAGAGTTGAAGGGAGAGCGTGGCTGTGCTGACTTTTCTGCAACATTTCCTGATGTCTGAAAGCGCCCAGGACGCGATAAGTCTCCAAAGAAGCGGCATGTTTAAAAAGACGTGTCCGTTTAAAGAGTGGATGGATCTGATTTTACCGCTCCCCAAGATATCATTTCTTTACAGCAGCGCCAAGCCAGGTTATATTCAAACAATTATAACAAATACTGAGGGAGGGTATGTGTATGTGTGGGAGACAGAGAATGTGTAAATGTTTGTCTAATTGTCATTTTATTAAAATGTTGTTGATTTTAACATGTAAAGCACTTTGTGCTACTCTTGTATGAAAAGTGCTTTCTAAATAAATTTCAAAATCCCAGTAAATAGACCAACAAACATGTCACGTCCAAAGTCACTTATACATCCCATTTTTTCATCACCCTTTTGTCACTTTTTGGTTGAGGGAATGTACCCTGGGCTAGAAAACCGTCATGATTCAGGCGACACTACAACACAATGACATTTTAACACTTCCCTGTGGTTGGGAACAGTTCTGAATCCAAAATGGGTTAGTGTTTAGAAAACTCAAAATATGCAGGTTTAGATTTATTGAAAACCTCTTTATATAAATAATAACAATAATAATGATAATACATTCCATTTATATAGCACTTTTCATAAAACTCAAAGCTGCTGTACATGTCAAAAGAAGACTGTAGAAAATATGGACGTAGTATCCGGTCTCATCTGAATAGGGGAAAGTGGAGCCAGTTGGGCGTGTTCCACCATCGCCATCTAGATGCGTTGCGTGTGTTGTCACTCCCTGAAAATACAAAAATGGGCGAAGCCCGGCCTCGGGGCAAAATGATTGGCAGCTGATGTGCTCTGGGCTAAACGCTAACCGAGCTAACTCGAAACTAACAGGAGCTAATGAAGATTAGCCCCCTAAGCGGCGGTGCAAAGGTAAGACACGCTTAGACTTGCAATTAGCTGACCAAAAACCACCATTGTGCTCCTATGCTACAGACTGAGACCTTACCGAAAGCAAACAAGGAGTTAGGAGCCACCAGGCCTGCTGCGTGTCAATCTAAAGGACACGCCCTTACTTATGTGTAATTTCGGACTTCCGATAGTCCCCGGTAATGGTCAAAAAAAAAGGAAGTGCCCCACCACCCCGAAAAAAACGAAGCCGTACTCACTACCTTCCATGATTCGGATTTCAAATCAATCAAAAACTTTAAAATTCTTCCCCCAAGAAAGAAATTATTTTTATGATATTACCAACCCAAACCACCCCCATCTCCCCCGGCATCCCCCCCCCCTAAACCATTTTCCCCTGAACGCTCCTTTTACACCCCCCCCCCCCCCCCCCTCAATAAATAAAAAAACCCTTACAGCCCTAGAGAATAGATCCAGGAGAAACAACATCGGCTCTACAGGATACCAGAAAACACAGAGGGCACTTCAATGACGGCATTTGTCAACAATCTGCTCACCCCCCTCACAGATGGCACGAAGGTAAACTTGACCTATTAAACCTAAAATGATTTTTGAACCTGGCTGTAAACGTTTATTTCTGCTGTGAAGTTGGCCTTTTAAACAAGGGAGCCTATGGAGATTTGCTCTGTTTTGCAGCCAGCCCCTAGAGGATGAAGTGAGAGCTACAAATATTTACTTCTTCCAGGTAGTTGGCCACCGGAGGTTGCTGCTTGGTCAAAAGATAAAAGAACAGTTAAAAACAACTAAAGCCAGAGTTGGTAATCCTGCCCAGAAACACTTTTTGTAATTCTGGATGAAATGGTGCTTCCATCCTGACAGTATCAATACATCATGTATTCATCAAAAGGAAGGAAAAAAGTCAGACCTCTGTGAGAGCTGCAGTTCAGTGAAAACTCTGACCAACCCCTGCCATTCACACCAAAAGGCAGGAATTGGTCATTCGCAACTTATGGAAAGAATGAATCGATGCCTTTATATCTTGTTTCTGTCCCTCCCCTCTCTCCGTCCCCCACATGACCCTCTGTGCGCCGCTCACTGTAAACAAATAAAGCTAACGGACTGCTAACTGCTGCTGCGCCAAAAAACCAAACCAAACCAAAACAACAGATAAGGATTAAGTCTTGGAGGCGTTGACGTTTGCAGTGTGGACTTTTTACACCACAGAAGGAGTTGGAAGTGAGTAGATTAAGGGCGCATTCACAAACCTTTTTTGATTCGAATCAGAGTCCGTTTGCTCGGAAAGTCCACTTCGTTAGGGGAGTTGTGAATGCACAAACGAACTCTCATCCGGAACAAACAACCGGACTCGGTCCGCCTGCAAACGCAGGTCTCGGTCCGATTCAAGTGAACCAAAGACAGGAAGTGAACTACAAATTGCATTGGCATTGGCACAACAAACACACGTGAGGGATTGCGGTACTTATAATGTCGCTTTGTGAAGGAAACAGAAGTAGTGAGAACCTTCTTGTACATGCATTTTCTCCTCACCTATGTGAATCCGAAAGCAGCGCCGCCTGAGATCCTCATTCTTGGCCTGTTTGGCTCGTTCGGCAATAGTGCAACATAAACACCATCTCGGTCTGGAAGACCACCCCCCGCCCCCAACCGGACTGAGTCCCCAATAGGGCCGAGTCCCCAGACTCGCGGACAATGCTTTCTGAATGCGCCCTAAAGATTTTAAAAATGTGGTTTGCCAGTTGTTTTCTATCAGCAAACGAGCTATCCACTCGGCTGTTATCGTTAACCTGCTTGTTAAACATCGGCGCACATGTCCCTGCGCTCTGAAGGCGTGGCTTCAAGTGGTGTGTTTTTTTAAACTGTCGCTTGCTCAAACCGTTTTTCCAACATTGCCAACACTAGCTTTAAAATCAATACATTACAATTCAATAGTTAAAAAAATATTTTAAAGTAAAAAAAAAAAAAAAACAGTTCAAAATTAAAACATAGGTAATCCATGAATGTTAAGTGATGAAAGTGGACCAACATAGGTCAGTTTTAAGAGATTGTTAACTATTTACATTCATGCAGAATAATCACAAATGGTCCTAACATAAGTATTAATATTTCTCATAACTTCAGCCAATCCAGTGGAGGAGTGGAACATGTTGATGTTCAGGGACTGATTTGGAACATTAAAACTAATTTTTTTCTCAGTAGGAAGTCAGCACTGGGTATTTCTGACTGACTGAAGCCTACATTTAGCATGAAGTTGCCAAGTCTACCACTTATGCTTCATACATAATTATACGCTGTTATTCCGGTTGGGGTAATTACTGGCAGGTAATCTTGCGATCCACTCACCGATCCTATAAAATGTTGTTTCTAGGTAAATTTCAAGCTTTTTTGGTGTGAAATATAATTGAAAGCCGTTCCTTCCCCTGCGGCTGTCGTTTGTGAGTCAGAGGGAGAAGGAGGCCTCTGGCGCTCTGTTTAAATCATCACTTCCTGTTCTCAATCCCCTCGTCTGCTTATCCATCATTTCTTAAGCATGCACGTCTAAGTGTGTGCGTGTTCATCAGGGTCCTGTTGCACAAACTCCAGCCTCCCAGGGGCTCAGAGGGGCTGAATGTGGTGGGCAAGAAAGGGGGCCGGTCCCTCAAGACACCCTTCAAATTATGGACTAATCAGTTAGCCCCCGGAGCAGGGCCTTCCACAGCTCCCAGACAGACAGGCAGACCCCCAGGTCTGTAGCAGCTTCGTCTTACCCTCCTCCTCCTCATTGCCACACAACGACGGGCCTGGCCTTGTCCCCTCTAAGACCCCTCTCCCTGTTTCTCTTCTCATGCTGAGATAAAACAGGTCTGGCTTTGGCTTGAGAAGTGTCGGCCCTCACTTCTCCACTCTCGGCCTGGCCCTTTCACCTTTCCTCACCACGCAGACTTTCCTGTGTTTAACACGCACACCCACACACACACATACTGTATGCAGGACTAATTTATATCAGCAAGTTTTTAGAAGAGCCTGAAGATAAAAGCAGATCCTCATTTCTGGTATTTTTGTCCCTGCAACTTAAACAGCTCAACAGTCTAGTAAACCAATCCCAAACTCATCGTATCATTTCAAAAAGGTAAATCTGTTGGCTGGAAAATAACTCCGCTTTTGAAAGTATGCATCACTTTCATCTGATTGAATTTCATTCACAGCACAAAGTTATCCAAATTAGCAGCATCACATTTCTCTTTTAACCTTGTCCTGACGAGGGCAAATTTTTCTACCCTTTATTAAATGATGTCTTCACAACTATATGTGTAATCTTGGTCTCTCAAGAAAGCTGAGACATCTGAGATTACTACAGAAGTGTCAGAATCAAGATATGTGTGACTGTGTCAGAGTAAATTCACCTGGAACAAAGAATAGCAGCCCGGTTCATCTAGGAATTAGGTTTGTTGTTGTTTATTAAGTTTATATAAGTTTATTTTGGGGCATAATAAAAGAAAACAAAGCTAATGAAGGAAATAGACCAAAAAAGAGGAAAGTGAATTAAATGAAATTAAAGTTCATATTCAATAACACAGACAAACAAAAACAAACGATACTCAACATACAAATTTCCAGACATTTCCTTTAAATACTTGTGGTCCGAAAAAAGAGGAAGGCAGATATAAAAACTTTCTGAGGTCTACCCCCTTTTATATGTTAGTATATTAGATGAGTGTTATTACAAACTGAGTAAAGTGATCTGACAGATGCAGGCATGAAAAAGTTCTGCCTTTTTCTGACAGAAGTGGCAGAAATAGTGCACTATCACTGGCTGAACGATTTGTCCCACGAATGCATCATCACGCACGGTGTCCAAACTTGGTGTCCTTGTTCCAGGTGTTCATTTATGCTCTGAAATCATTTTGCCTGGGCACACAGGCGTTTCTCTGGGAGATTGAATTAGCAGACAAGTCGCTGGTAAGTGGCTGGTAAGTGGCTGGCCGTCGGCAGAAAGGGGAACTTTTTCATGCCCTTTTTCATCTGTAGTAATGACTAAAGTAGTCCTTGGAGTTAAATGAGTAAAGTAGTCCTTGGAATGACTAAAGAAACCAAGCAATGTGTGAGGTAGTACTTTAGTAGGATTTAGTAAGAATGAGTAAAATAATCTTTGGAATGCGTAAAGTAATCCCTGGAAGTAATCCCCAGACTCCCGGGTGAAAGTAATGCGCGCTGACCATTCAGCCAAAGGGACATCCCTGTGGCCAAGTAGCCAGGACGCATGATCAGTTGGAGGCATAGCGACAGGAACGTCAACTGCCACAGTAAGACTGAGTGAAATAATTATTGGACTGATTGAAGTAATCTTCAGAAATAATATTAGGAATGAGTGAAGTTGTACTCGCAATAACTAAAGTGATCCTAGGAATGAGTGAAGTACTACTAGTAATGAGTAAAGTATTCCTATGAGTGATTAAAGTAATCCTTGGAAGAGTAAAGGAGTATAACAGTAGGACTTAGTAAGAATGAGTAAAATAATCCTAAGAATGAGTGAAATACTACTAGTAATGAGTGAAGTAGTACTAGGAATGAGTAAAGTATTCCTAGGAGTGAGTTAAGTAATCCTTGGGTTGAGTAAAGTAGTACTAGAAATTAGCAGAAATGAGTAAAGTTAGCAGTACTACAGTAGAATTTAGTAGTAATGAGTAAAATAATCCTTAAATGAAGTAATCTTTGGAAGAAGTGAAGTAGTACTAGCAATGAGTAAAGTGATCCTAGGAATGAGTGAAGTACTACTAGGAATGAGGAAAGTATTCCAAAGAGTGAGTTAAGTAAACCTTGAAATGAGTTAAGTAGTACTCAGAATAAGTAGGAATGAGTGAAGTAATCTTTGGAAGTAATCTTAGGAAATGAGTGAAGTAGTAAGTAAAGTAATCCTAGGAATGAGAAAAGTACTACCAGTAATGAGTAAAGTAGTCTTAGGAATGAGTAAAGTATTCCTAGGAGTGAGTTGAGTAATCCTTGATACGAGTACAGTAGTACTGGGACTTTGTAGGAATGAGTGAAGTAATCCTTGGAATCAGTGAAGTAGTACTAGGAATTAGTAGGAATGAGGGAAGTAGTACTAGGTTGAGGTTCTCAAATTAATGGGTAATTAAGAGCTTGTTGTCAACTTGAAAATAAGTGATAAATGTAACGACCTTGTTCTTTTCCTGACTTCCAGCACACGTAATCTACCAAATACACTTCACATGAGTGAAATAGATAAAATTTCTACACAGGCTACTACAAGTAATGAATTTGCAAATGTAAGCAAATAGACAATATTCTAAATGAAGATTTTGTACAACAAAATTCTGAAACTGGCTCTTATTGCCGCGTGGCCGGTTTCCTGGAAGAATATGGGGATTATGCGATCTAATATAGATATTTTTGATGAGCAAACTGCACAAAAACAGAAATAAAATCAGAAAAATAACAGAAAGAGGTCTTATTATGTATTATACTATTGGCTGCAGTTATTCCCTTTAAAAGTTTTTTTCATGCTGGGCAATAACATCCATTATTGGTGGCTACATTTCTGCTTTCCAGCATGTGCAAAGATCCTCTGTACAGCACGTACATCATGCAGCCCCGTGTCTCAGTGTCTCCTCCAGAAGAGGTAAGCCGCCCTCATTTTTACAACGTCCAAACAATCTCCGTCTTGCTTCTCGGTTTTGATATTTACTGGGTCTGCAGAGCGTTTTGCATGAATCATTTTGCAGCCGTACTCAATAATGTCAGAGTAATAAAAGAAAAACAGCCCTGTGAAAAATAAAACAATGTCATGATACCACTTTGGCACCTTGGTTAATGTCGACAAGGATCTGGCTGTTCCCTGCATCATTAATCTACGTGCACACGTTTGGATCTGCAGGCCTAATGCGATGCTTTGTCAACTAAATCATTGCAACTCTACCCGGTTAATAAATGACACATGGCAGGTTCTGGCAGTGTCAGACCTTCACTGACTCCTCGCCACCTCCCCTCATCTGCTTTGCCATTCCCACACACACATGCTCAGAGCCCATGTGCCAAACCAGACCACTCACCGTACACACTAATGCTCCTGTTCCCTGTGAGCAGCTCCATCCGTCATGTTCAGCTCACTTAACATTCACATTTGTTTTCATTTCATCTGAGCTTTCACAAAAACACCCAGCACACTAACCGGCAAATATCTGCACGTGTGTATGATTACAAAAACATCCCATCTACGCCACATCAGCTGAGACAGGTGCTGCCTCACCTCCGATTATTGTTTGGATGGCAGAGGAGTCGATGGAAGGAGGAGGAGGAGTGATCCATATCTGGTATCTGTACTGGGATTGTTTGAACAGCAGTTATAAAGCCATAAGGCCTGGCCCCACTTCCTGAACATGTTGATTTTAACCCTCCCTGGACTATAAATAATGACTGATGAAGGGGATTCCCTCCTCCTCCTCTCTCTCTTACATGTCCAGTCCCCAATATGTTCTGTATTAGCAGGTTTTTGTTGAATGTTTTAAATGTGAAAGTCAAGAAGGTGGGTGGGCAGCGACCACCGCGGTGACATGAGACGTGACGCACACGCAACCGTCGCTGACTCCATTAGCATACCTTTGCCGGAGCAGAGCAGTGTTCAGATGTGGCTGAAACCACAGAAGCGTCTTGAGGAGGAAGCCGGTACGTTAAATCTGTCAAATACTGAACAATCTGAAGGTCTGCAGTTAAAATGTGCCGCCTTTGACACTGCCAAATTTGAGTGTCCAAATTTGGGGGCTACGTCCTTCCAAGACCGGATTTAAAGAACGCTTACGTCACATCGATGTAACCAAGGCTGTCCAGAGTCAAAAGGCGCTTTCGGACTGTAGGAACCTTTTGGAGTTCCTATAACCTTTTCGGGAACCAGTTCGTTTTTTTGCGCTTCAGACATATACAAACCAGGGACCTCAGACCTCAGTTCCTATAACCTTTTTAGCTGCTACTCTGAGGCAGGGTCTTTTTGGGGTTCCATAGGAACTGAAATACGTAGATGTTTGGTGATTGGTAGAACTGGAAAGCCGCACCCCTTGCGTGATCTCCACTTCTTCCAGACCCACTATATTTAAAAAGTCCCACAGCTGTTTAACTGTTTTAACTGTTTACCGAGATAAAACAAGAACTATTACAGTAGGAGTGTACCAATTCATTATTAAATCAATCACAATGGTGCACGTCCCGAATTGAAAAACTGTTTTGAAATGTCCAAAAGCAGTTATTTTCATATTAATTTAATGACCCGAATACAGCTGCAAAGTGTGGCAGAATAAGCTGAGGCTGCTGCCCGGACACTCTGACGGACCGTCCACTAAAGTGTCCGGGCGTACTTCAACAGAAGGTAAACAAGACGTTAGTAGAGCAGCCTTCCAATGGGGGTCTGTTCTGTTATACATATGACTGTAATGAAGGAAAGCTGGTAAATTAGCTTTTATAATAGCTTTGAATGAAAGAGATAAGAAACCTGTTTTGTATTAGATCTGCTGGGGCATAAATTTGTCTCTGTTGCAACGATTGCATCACACACGGTTCCTAACAACGTCCTCCCTCATGTGCGAACGCAAACTGAAGGCAAAGGGTAGTTCTTATAACTGAACTCGGGACACGTAGTTATAGGAACTGCGTTCTTACAACCTCTCTGTCCGAATGCGCCTTATATTTTGTTGCATAAATCAGTCGTACATGTAGTATTGGTATATATAGATGTAGGGGGAAGCTGCTGTCATGTAATTCACATTTTTCATGTGGTATATGTGAACTGCAACGCCAGCTGTGCTAACAATGGCTAATAGCAATAGCCTTAGCAATCACATTGTTTTGCTAGGCTGCTAACTGGTTTTCCGACCAGGGAACTGGAACGCAAGTTGGTCACGTCACCCCCCAGTTCCCACTTCCCAGTTCAGAGGAAAATGGAACGCAGCATAAGACTGGCGCCTTTCAAGCTGAGGTGGCGTCACCATTCGATGACATCATCATTTGTCGCTACGTGCAACGCAGATCGGCAATGTAAACACAAGGTGGCACCAAGAAGTCATAGGAGAGTAAAGTGTTAGGTGGTCACTGCTAGAGAGACTGGCGATGGAAAGAGAGACTAATAGTGAGGAAAATAAAGAGAGGATAGGTTGTTCTGTCATTTATATTGTGTTTTACATGGTTTTGGCTGGATTTCAGTAGTTTTTTTTTTAAATAACAGTTGCTCGTTTTAGCATATGAAGTGGCTTAGTTCTACTACAGATCTGCTGCAAGATTAGTGGTTTCTTGTTTGTTTTTATGACATTAGTGGCTGGGTTTGTTTGTTTTTTTTAAAGAGTTTTTATTTTGCATTTAGGCAAGTCTCAGCATAGTTTATATTTACACATCTGGAGTCTGCAGGAAATATTCAGTGGAGCAGGCAAGGGAACTGTGAACCGGCTCTGATGATACCACAAGTTACGGCACACATACTGTGCAGTATTTTCACAAATTGAAAGTGCACCCTGTACATAATATAACCTGATTCAAAAACAAATAATTAAAATATATATATATATATATATATATATATATATATATATATATATATATATATATTCAAAATAGGTTGAAGATACTTAATAATTATTCAATAATTTTTTGCATTTATATAGTTTTAGTTTGTTCATTTCGTAGGTTCATTTCTGGGATTTATGAAAAAAATTCAGAATTTTGAATACTTTTTCAGCCTCTCAATGGTCCAGAACCTTTTTTGTTTATATTAGCTATAGATATTTAAGGTAAAGCAAGTGGAAATACTCCCATCAAATGACACCAAAGCAGAAAAAAATGCCTTTATTAGCTGCGTTATCTTGAAGCTGAAATCAAAACGCCTTTGTACTTTGCAACCAAAAAGGAGTTTATCTCAAAAACTAAAAGATAAATGGTTGCAATAACTTGTAATGTGTAAAGAAGTATTTATTTTAATTTTGTACATTTAGAAATGTTTTGGATCACTATGTTTTGTTTTTTTTAGTAAGTAAGAAAGATGTGATGAAAACAATTCCAATTTTTTTGTGTATTTTTAATATTCATGGCATTTTTTCAAGAGCGTTGCAAGTTATCACTGTCCATTGATGTTTATGACCTTGTAGCTTCAGTTGTACAGATTCTAAAAATATAAAACATTTGAGGATATCCCAAGAAATGACCCCGCTATGCACAAAAATAACAGAGCAGGCATAGACGAACCATTTCTATTGCAGTTAATAAAGGGTTAAATTAGCTAAGTTAGTATGAGACTATTGAAATCTTGTAAACTTTATTAAATAAATTTAGATTTTCTCTCTGAATTTGATTTTCTCTCAGCTGGAGTAATAGAAAATGCTGCCGATGATATTTGACCCGTTGTAATGGCTCTAAAATTAGCAGAACAATGGTAAGGCTGATATTTTGGAGCTCCATTTTTCTTTAAAGGAGTGATGACATAGCAGTTAAAAACTAGTTTATGTTGTTGGCATTACTGCATATGTAAATACTCCAAAGAAAAAAACGGCATTTTTTACAGCGGAGTATTGTTTTGAAACGCCAGACCTCACTTCC
This sequence comes from Atherinomorus stipes, assembly GCA_023101725.1. Taxonomy (NCBI): domain Eukaryota; kingdom Metazoa; phylum Chordata; class Actinopteri; order Atheriniformes; family Atherinidae; genus Atherinomorus; species Atherinomorus stipes. The sequence continues at coordinate 170,551 of JALJCO010012559.1, read as the reverse complement.
TCAGTAATACAGTTGGGTCCGGTGATGATATGGAGCTTTACCCGGAGACCACGTTGACTTCATTTTGATTGGCTACACCTTATTTGGCTATGACCTTATTTGGAGAATCTAGGTCAAGCTGCGGTCGGAGTTTGCTAAAGGCTAACTGCTAGCAACATGGGCACTTCAGACAGTGAGCTACGTTTATCAGACAAGACAGCATTTAGAAAATAAATAAACTTACAGGTAATGACAAGGTTGTGGCCCCCTCCCTCAGTGTTGCTGCAGAAGTTTTCTTTTAAATCCATTTGTTTGAAAATCCAGACCTGACTGCACAGAAGTTGCTACTAGCTCCATACATGCAGCTGAATCAGACAGGGAGGGGAGGGGGGAGGCGGACGGTGCATAAACCGTTAGGAGAGAAAGAGGGGGGGCGCTGTTTACTTGATAGTGTGCTCTTATTGGAGCAATTAAATTACGTAGAATGATAGAACTACGTAGAATGATAGCCTGCTGTCTGATTCAACTGTTTCTGAGCAGAGAGACAAAGCTGACAGACCATAAACAGGAACTTTGATTCTCACTCTGGACATTCACATGGCCTCATCAGTGCACAACAGATCATATTATACACCCAAAACCCCAGAAAAGTGAAATTTGATGTCATGGCACCTTTAAAAAAAAAAAAAAATTAACCTTTATTTATCCAGGAAAAGTTCCTTCGAGATTAAAAACCTCTTTTACAAGGGAGTCCTGGCTAAGAGGTAGGAGTTATAAATTACATGTACAACAAAAACAATTAAAAACAGATACAATTTCAGGAGGCAATGTAGTGCTTCAATTAAGTGCCGTCACAGTTGCTAGGCAACAAGAGATATGCCGAGGGGGCCAGACTGTCTGAATCTAACATTTGCGCCTTATGTGGTCCAAGGAGGACCCAGCCTACGTAGACCAGGTGGGACACATCCTTCGAAGGACCTAGCCCCTGAATTTGGACACAGCCACTGGAACACAAATCTCTGAGGATGCGTGGACTAAATGTCTCTGCAGCATACACTCCTGCTCAGTTAACTCACGACATCAGCTAATTCAGTGTAAGGTCATACATAGGCTCAATGGACCCTTTTTCGTAAATTATGCATATGTCATGGGTCACACCCTGCGCTGCCTGGTGGCTGCCGTAGGAAAGGGTCCCCAAGTACCCCTGCCTGCAGCTTGCCGATATTAGGTGGCCTTGGACATCCGATGGGCGTGGCCAGATAGGGTGTTTGGGCTTAGGGCTAGGGGGAAGGATTAGACTGACTGACTCAATACGGTAATGCGGGCGGAGTTGGACCTCAGACCCCGCCCAATATCTGACTCCACCTTTTCCTGCAAGCTGCAGGTGGAACCTTGTCCATACAGCCAACTTTAGGTTTATTTCATTTTGATGTTGCCGCTCTTTTGGGCGCGGGCAGTCGTTGCATTGGCAGCCATCAAAATTTCTAAAAATGTGTATGTATTTTTATATAGTTTTACTTCTTCTGTTTTTTTGAGGGGTATATTTGTATATTCTATTTATTTTTGAGTATATGCTATGTATTTGTGTATTTTTTTAATGTGGATTTGTGCATCTTTTATTTTCTTTATATCTCTGAATGAAAATATGTCTAATAATGTATAAAGTTATTTCAAATAAGGGAACTTCGTTTTTATCTCTGAATGTCTTTGTGACAATTTGCTACATAGAGGAAGTGAACCTTTTTAGTCTTTCTTTTTTTGGGTGGGGGGAGGGCACTTTCTCACAAAGGCCGTGTTTTTTCTGGGTTTCTGTGCAGATGCAACACTTTGCTTTTGTTTTAGTGTGTCCTTGTTTTTTTTTTTTTTTCTTCTCTTCACTATTTCTTTTCCTTTTTTGGGAGGGCCCAGCAATATTATGTAAAATGCAGTTACAAACAAGCATCCAATTACATATAAAATGAATAAAGAGTAAGAGGAGCCTTATATTTATAAAGACTCCTTGGCAAGGTAAGAGTGTTCAACACAAGGCAGCAAGATCGTCATTCTGCTTGCTACCATGCTGGACAGGACACGTTGGGGGGGGGGGGGGGGGGGGGCAGTGCAGTGTGCTCAAAAGACAATGTTGCAAAAAAGAGCTTTTCCATCAGGTTCAGAGAAAAAGATGGAAATGGAGAAAGAAGAGCAAAAACTGGATCGATATAGGTAAGTTTCCACAAGTTAGAAAAGTCGCTATATCGTTGATCCAGCTGGTAGAGTGTAGCCTATAAGCTAGTTAGCTAGCTAGTTAATAACTGGAAGCTTTCTCATTGAACTGGCAGGTTTTAGCTCGCTATCTGCGGTTTTTCTGTTTGTGGAATATTAAGCCTTAACTTTGGTTAAGGTGATTTTCTGTGTTTTTTTTTTTTTTTTATAAACAACTTCAACAAACTTTTAGCTGATTAAACTGCTAGCAGACGATCTGACTCAATGTATTTGCATTAATAAATCATAGTCTGAGATTGTACGTTGTTTTCTGAAGAACAAGGTCATTTGTTTGTGAAGTGTTTTTGAAGGTGACTTTTTTTTTTTTTTTTTTTACTACTGCATATAATCTAACAAGTTCTCAGCAAATTTAGTTGTTCTATGGTTAGATTCTGTTTCTTGAAAAATAATTTTAAAAAGCCTGCACACTTACTACCCGCTGCATTTATTCCAACAAAGTTTCAATCACATCAGATCAAGTCAAACTGAGGACCTGATATATTAGATTTCTGTCTCTTACAAGTAGAAACACTCAGGAGTAAGAGTTAGTGCTCTTGTTGTGTTTCTCATCTTAGGTTTATCTCCATCCTCTGACAGTTCTGCCTCTAACTCTCCTCCAGTGTCCTGATGAGTAAAAAACAGTCCTAAAATATTAATTTAATTTAATTCCCTTTTCAGTGGTCATCATCACCGTTGATAACGCATGTACGTCCTCAGCAGCTTCAGTTCCCACCATGGACCAACAGCTCCACCAGTTCACCCAGTGCAGTGACCTTCTATCCTCTCAGACTCAGACAGGACTGATCAGGTATTCAGAGGGCCGCTGTTTATGAAGGAAAATGTTTTATTGTCTAAAAGACGAGAAGGCTGAAGCTCCACTATACAGATGATTGGGGAATGATCAAGAATTTGTTCATTTACATCATTACTTATACATTTTTTGAAAACTTTTTTGTTATAAGTCTCTTGCAAATTTAGCCTTATTTTAATGTACAGAAGATTTGAATGAGTTGGTTTGTTTATTTTAAAGCAAAATTAGTAAAGCAATTAAGCTTACAGTAAATACATTTTATGCTTTAATAACGTTTAGTGGGTCTCTGACATTCAGCACCAGAGTTAATACCACATCACTTTGAAAATAAGTGTAAATTTGTATAAAATATGATGTAAAGTACTTTGTGTTGGCGTGAAAAAAGCACAATAAATAAAATTTTATTGGATATTATTTGATAAATCAGTCTCAGGCCACACATGTAGTTGAAATTACAACCATTTAAGGTTAAAAACAATAGAGGGAAAAATGATCTGGCTGAGTAAGAAGAGCAGTAGGAAGAGTTGCTGATTTATCCAAATATTAGTTGTAAGGTTGTCCAGCAAATCTGTTGTCTGCTTCTGTAAACCTTCATCACTGGATTACAATTTTTAAACAAAAACATAGAGCCGCTGGTCTGAAATGAAGCAGATAAATGAGAAGATGCATGTTTTATACTCAAAAATGGTGATTTCATTAAATAGATTTCAGTGTGCACATTTTTGTGCTTGGGGTGCATAGGAGGATTTATTTAAATCACATCGTTTACATTAGCCTAAAGATAAAAAATACATTCAGAAAGAGTAAAAACATGAAAAAAAAAAGCTTTTTTCCCCCGGCTCCTTTCCTCTTCACAATGGGAGGGTTAAAGTATCAGATACTGTGCTGAATATCTCCCAATTACTGCCACAACTTCTTTCCTTGTTGGTCAGTAATTATCCCGCACTCTTTCCACATTTGTAAAATAGTGAGAGTTCACCATAAGTTTTAAAACTTCGTCTGCATTGCTTCGATTCAGCTCAGGAAAAATGCATTTATGAAGAGATGACATGACACTGGGATCATTTGATATTTGAATGATAGTGCACAGGTGTGAACTAGGGCTCCCAATCCCACCTCTTTATCTCCGATACTTTAAAACAGGTTGAGGATCGATGCCTAATATCGATGCTATATCGATACGGTTGCATTTTAAACCAAAAATTATGCATATTGACCTGATAATTGATTTTAATCTTGGAAATGTATGTCTTTTTTGTGTAACCTCACCCCTTAAAACCTTGTTGAACGGGCTAATAAAAAAGAAAAACTTATCCATTTATTATTAACCAATGGGTATGACGGATATTAAACTTACAAACACAATGATAAATTAAATAATTTTGAATAATTAAGACCTACTTAGGAAAAAATGCTTAAAAGAAAAGTTGGAATGGATTCCCTGGAAATTTTGAGCCATTCAGATCCGATCCACGTTTTTTAATCAATATCAGCCTGATATCCGATGTTGGTATCGTGAACTCCTATCTATTTAATATAGAAGATGTTTTGGTTTTAAATAGTTTTTATTCAATAGTTTAACTGCCTCTCTTAGGAGATAATTTTCTCTTATTTCTTTATAATTTCATATCACGTTTCTTATTCTTTTATTCTTTCAGTTTTTAATGTTTTTTCTCCTGCACCCCCGCCGTAATGTTTTTAATGTTTCATGTAAAGCACTTTGAACTGTCTTGTACATGAAATGTGATGTACAGATGCCTATATCTATATTTCTCTTTCTCTCTCTTTATGCATAACATTAAATATAATACATATGTATGTATTTATTCATTAGTTTAGACATTCAACTATGTGGGTTTTAGGTGAATGTTTAAATAAAGTAGTAAATAAACACACACACGCCTAAAAACGTGTTATAGACAAAAACTCTGGAATTTCTTTTTCCTCTAAAGATGAGTTAGTAAGTCCTGATTAGGGACAGAAACCGGCTCAGACCAAACTTGGGAAACAGCCACATAAACCTCCTATTTTTTCCTCATTTGTCCATCCAGGTAACAAAGCAGCTGTTAATCCAGCTGAAGCCATGCTGCTGCATAAATGCGAATAGAAAGCCGTCCTGCCACATGAGCAACAGTCATTAATATTTTCATTCCAGCCTCGGTAACGAGCCGGTTTCCACGTGTTTGCAGAGAGAGCAGCTCCTGTCCCTGCTGCACTGGCATATAACATTTCACCAGTTTGGATTAGCTCACTCAGGGCCCATCAACACATGTGGAAGTGACCCTCAGACGGCTCGGCTGGCTGGGCGCGGAGCAGCTGATGCAGTGTGTGCTATGTTAACCCGTCCAAGGGCAGCATAGCAATAACAAACACAAGATCAGAGCGCTGAGGTCACCTCTGACCCCGCAGGCCTCCTCACAGCCGGCCTGATCGCTATCGCTCTGCACATGTGTGTGTGTGTGTGTGTGTGACTCCTCAGTGACTGTCGGACACACTAACCCCTCTCCTACATGGGTGTCCCTCCGTACATGTTTTCAATCATTGACTCCCTTTAGAGAAATCAAAGGGATTTACTCTGGAAGACAAAAGCTTCCTCATTGGTGTCCAACAGTAAATGATTGACATGTACTTTGAGTGAAAGGCTCCGCCCACCCAGGGGGGGACCTGCAAAGCGAAACCACCCTGCACCCATGTTTACCCACAAGGCCGCTCGCTGGTCTGCGTCCCGGAGGTGAGGAGCTGGAGACGAGATGTGTGCGGACCCTGGGAGGACCGGCTCGCTCCACGGTAGGACCGGCAGCCTGACCTGTGACCTCACATCAGGACAAACCTCTCCTTGCTTTTCTGTCTTCTCCCCCACCCGCCTGACACTTAAACATATCATTTTCCCCTTCCTGCGAGCCGGCGTGGGCTCGTTGGCCTGGCGTGGGGAGTGTGTGTGTGTCGGAGCCGAGAGGATGGATGTGGAGTGACGTTGCGATGTGTCAGAGAGCCTCTCCTGGGTCAGGGCTGCGGGACACACACACCCCGTCTCTCCAACACATTTCAGACTGCAGGTAGTTGGAGGACGGCTCAGCATCTGGCTCGGGAAGACAATCCCCCTGGCAGGTCGAGTAAAGCCCGGACCCCAAACACTGAACACACTCTCCAAACCTCATTACAGAGACCTCCGCTGTTTTGTTGCTCATGGGCCCCAAATCAAAGCCCCCCCCCCCTCCTTCCTCTACAATTCTCCTAAATGAGAATTGAATTTCTTTTTCTTTCTGTTTATGTTATCATTTGTAAATCTTACCAGAAGTGGACCATGAGGCACAAGAGGGGAACTCATACACAGTTTAATGAAGTATTTACAGATAATTCCAACTGTCAAATACTTGTGCCCGATGACATAGTGCAGAGTGCTGCCGCTCGCAACCGCCTCCCTCCTCTTTAAGCAGGCGGATTTGATTTCAGGTAAGAACTTATAGGGAGGAAAAGAGGCCGCAGGGCTGGCAGACAGGGCTTTTACCGAAACCAAAACAAGCCCGGGGTTGCAGATCAGAGCTCGGAGAGGCTGATAGCCGCTGTGTCAGACAATCTGAACTGGCCAGACTGGTTTCAGACTTTCAGTCTCAAACTGCTGCTGACAGAGAATCAGTTAATCAATTGTCTCTGATTGTTTTACTCAACAGAAATGTTGAGGAAGCAACAGAATGGAGACTTTTTAATGCAAAAACTGGAATTTTATTGTTAAATTAATGTTTTTTTTTTAAAGTTTGAAGATCTTTTAAACCTGTGAGAACAGATTCAGGTTGTGTAAAATTCCCCTGTGAAGCAAGATGAGAATATTATCCATAAATATTTTTGAGTTAAAAAAAAAGAAATTTATATGTTTGTGTATGTATGTTTGCTATATATATATATATATATCTATGTGTGTGTGTATATACATATACACGTGTGTATATATATGTATATATATATATATATATATATATATATATATATATATATATATATATATATATATACACACATATATATATATCTATATCTATCTCTCTCTCTCTCTCTCTCTCTCTCTCTCTCTCTCTCTCTATATATATATATATATATATATATATATATATATATATATATATATATAGATATATATATATATAGATATAGATAGATTTTATGTTTCCATTAAATAAAACAAGATTTTTCAGAGATTTTTCCCAACACAACTTAAGAAAATAATCTCATAAATTTCTTAATCTGTTCTCCAGGAAACCTTTAAGTTCAAGTTTTTAATTAACGTCAGGTATAGATAATGATGTAATTGATCTACAATTATTAGAATAATACAACTGATCAACAACAATTATATTTTTAAGCAGTAAATTTGGTAACATTTAAAACTACAAATACTAAAAGAGAGATATCTTATTAATAATAATAATGTAGGATAAATAATAAATAATTCCCCTCTCTTAAATTATCATTATTTCGTTAAGTTGTTTGGTAGATATCGGTAATAAAAGTGGAACTTAACTTCGTGATAAATAATTTATTGTATTCGTCATAACTGGAGTCAAACGGAGTCTAACTGGAGTCTCTGGGGGCTTTTCGGGGCTTTTCGGGGCTTTCAGAGCTCAGACCGCGATCCGGTGAAAAATGGTGTGAAGCTGCAATAATGGAGCCGCGAGTCGTGACCTCTGCATGGAAGCAATTTGGAAACCAGTTGAAAGTGCGACAAAAGCTAAATTAATCCGCGGCGGAAACGAGATACATCCTTTAAAAAACAAGCCATTTGGACCGCTTAGGTCCATCAGCTCCTCTTTAATCTGAGACCAGGACCCGCAGGTGAGGCGCAGACCCGAACCGGCTCTGCAGGGTGCACATGCAAATACAGAGAAATATTACAAGCTCAGCAGCGTCTCACCTTTTTCCTCTGATTCGCTCAAATCAGACTAAAACGAAAGAATTCAAATGAATCTGCGAAAAAAAAAATGTCCCCACTTTTTAAGAGCTCTTTTTTAAAAAATTATTTTCTCTTTTTTTGGTGGAGTCGCCGCCACAAAGCTGGCTTCATTAGGATTTAATTACTTTCGTTTTCAATTAGCGCTGATTGAAAGCACGGCCGCTACAATTTGCGCTAAATTGGAAGAATATGACCAAAAATTAATATTAAGTGAAATTAAAAAGTTTGTTTCTGTCTCCTTATTATCATTATTAATTATTTTACATTTCCCAGAGCCATATGTTTTTTTCAACATTTTTCTTAATATATATATATATATATATATATATATATATATATATATATATGGGGATTATATATGCTTATTTACTTCTAGGCTGTGTTGTGCATGTTCATCAGATTTAACTGCAGAATAAAAAAGGTCCAGATCAGCGGGTCTGAGGTGGTTCGGCGTGTGTTCGGTCAGGGATGTGTTCATGTTGTGTCTGTCACCATCTGACGGGATTTCTTCTCGTTCACGAGCAGCGGGAAGCTCGTTCACATGATTAAATGATGTTTCTGCGCAGCGTAAAAAGGCCACAAGAGGAAGGCTGTGTTATCTGGAAACACATCTTTCTTTTCCCTTTTTTTGCTGAAATCCATTTTCCTGGAAAAATTCTGCCATATTATCCAGTTTAAGATAACAGTTAAGAGTTCCTGAGAATAAGTTAAAGATGACATCAGCGAAGCTCGGAACAAGTTTTTCTAAAAACAAACACATTAGAAAAAATAAAACATTAAAAAAATATTAAAGGGGGGCTTTTGTACGAAGATGCTCGTGTGTACTTGTATTTGGGCCGCTGGTTTACACGCCACAAACTCTGTTTCTCAGTAAGTCACACACACACACACACACACACCAGGATAATCCGCATCCAGTTATGGGAACGTGATGCCGGCAGAGTCAGAGGTATTTCTCTCTCTAACTGAGTTAAATCCACTTGGAGTCGTTCTGAGACACAAACACTCGCAGCAGTCTTCAGCAGTTTGGCCTCTCGTCCTTTCTGTCTCTTCCTGTTCACCACAGAGCCGCGCTGTTTGCACAAATCATGCCTGCGCGTTTCTAAATGCGCCACAATTCACAAGGTGACAACAGGAGGCTGAGAAAGATGATGGCGAACAGGGACTCCTATCAGAGGCTTAAAAAGAGGAAAAGTTCCCCCCTGCACAAGTTCTCCTCTCCGAGCCTGAAACGCTCCGCTTATTTATTAATGCTTCATTTTGTGTGACCCAAACCAGACGCATTCTTCTCTAAATGATTCTGCTGACTTGTTGAATTTTAAACGAGTTTTCTGCTCTGCGTAAAATCACAGGATCGCTTCTATAAATCACTCTGTTCCCTGGATGTGAAATAAACAAAAGTGTGTTATTCTTGTTTTTTTTTTGTTTTTTTTTGCTTTCACATGAGGGGTGGAGGGAAAAAGAAGGAGGGGGGGGGGGGGGGGGGGGGGTGGAGGCCTTACCTGCGCGACAAACGCGCGCTTCCCCACTTCAGCCTGACCCGCAGTTTCTCTCCATTATTTCAGAGATCAGGATTTTGTTTTCGCGCTTCTCTGAGGCTGAACATCCTCATCCACAAAGAAACGAGAGAATAGATAGGAGGGAGCGCAGAGCGCCCCCCCCCCCCCCCCCCAACAAGGCTTCAATAATTCACGATGAGTGTTTCTGCAGGATGAGGAGAAAAGGTTGCAGCTGGGAACCGCAGCAGCTCTGTCAGCACAAACTGTTCACATCCTGCAAATAAAGAACCACCTCTGAGTTAAACTACAGTAAAAATGCTCTTTAAATTTTATAAATGTTTTTCACATTAAGATTATAGAGAGAAAATCAGAGTGAACTTTTTATTTAAACTTATTAATTTAGATATTCCTGATGTTTAACATTTAAAATAAATATTTAAAAAATAATTTCAGGAAGAATTTTTCTCATGTTTAATTAGGATAAAATTCAGAGGTTTGAGTTTTTAACTGCGCGTACATTTCACCAATTATTGGATTTTATTACAAGTCAGAAACATTGCAGGATTCTTGGTAAAAAAAATAAAAAACAAAAACGAGGGAAAACTTGGCGTTTAAAAACCTGAAATATCAGAAATAAAATCAATATTTTCTCCCTATTCGGGTATTTTAGTGTAATTATTTCAGGGGCCTTGCAAAGGTTTGCAGAATAACTATAAATTATTCCTCGTTTTATTTATTTATCTATTTATATCTTTTAGAAATTCTTAACTGAGCTTTTCCACGCAGACGCTCGCGGAGAAGAGGCCCGTGGTTCCGCCTGTAAAAAGCCCACTGTTCCTCCGTTGCGCGCATCTTCACCATCTTCCTCATCGTCATAGTCATATTTAATAATGAAGCCACTCGTGGATTCACGGTGAGCTGAGAGATGCGGGACTTCAGCAGGTCTGAACTGGTTTCAGAGGAATCTTCATTTCTGAAATGTGTTTTCCAGAACAGGATCCAGTACAGAACCGGTTCAGCTGCAGCCATATGGGGGCGGGGGTCCAAAGGCCCGGAACTTTTAGCTCAGTCACTGTCACACACGTTGTTGTTGTTGCTGATTTGTGGCAGCATTTGCGTCTCGTGCTCCCGTTAAAATGTGCATGAGACAGAAAGACTACATGTGCAAAGTTGAAACAGAAGAATTTCGACTCTCTTGTTCATTTTTCATCTCTATGAACGCTTAGTTTTCATGCATCACATAACTTTCCTGCACATTTCACCTCCAGAGAGCACTCCCTGTCGTATTTGACCCTCCCCGGCATCCTTATCTATTAGGCGCGGTGACATCTGTCTGTCAAGCTTCATGCAGGTTTATGATTAACAGGACCCCGCAAGAGCGCCGGCTATACATCTAATATCGACGCAAAGAGCTGAAAGAGGGCGGGATTCATTCTGATTATTATTAGGCTACTTATTAACATGTATCAGAATGGACTTCAGCTCGCGCGGATTATCTGTGGGATGATACCGAGCCGCCTGGAAGGTGTTGGACGCTGATAAGTTCCTGCTGCGGGAAGCAGAATCTTCTCCGCGCTTCTCTCTTCTTTAATGTCAAGGTCTCTGCGTGTTGGTGCATGTGACGTGAGATTAAATGAATGAACATGTAAATAAATTAATAAAAATGATAACTCTAGCGGAGTTAACACGAACACAGGTCACAGAGCCCCACAGGTCACGACCCACCGCTGATCCGAGCCTAAGATGCGTAAAAACCCGAGTTCCTCCGCTCATTTCTGCTTCATTTTTCTCCTGGACCCGGCCCACTAAATGCTTGCATGGGCCGGATTAGATTTTGACGCCCCCTCAGTCCCCCCCCCCCCCCCCCCCCCCCCCCCCTCTCTGCCTTGGTCTCTCCTCCCCTCTCTCCTCCCTCTATCAGTCAGTGCGCCCGTTGGCACAGGGACGATTGAAAGTGACACTCTGATTAGAGCGCGCTCCTTTGCGCCGTTTAACGCCGCTGAGAAGCTGGAAGTCATTCCGCTGCTGTTTGCTTTCCTCGGTCAGCTTTCTGTTTTCTTCTGACTTTTATTTCTCTTTTTCTGCCGGACTGCGCGTGTATGAGGGTGTGCTGTCTTTCAGAGCGGCAGCCTCGCGCTTTTTTGCGTTTTTCCCTTCAATCTCCTCCGAGGATGAAGCCAGGAGTTCAGTCAGTAGCAGGCTCGTGACATAAGAGGACCACAACAGGGAAAAAGCGCCTGAAAATATCACGTTTGTGCTGAATTCGGTTCTAAAGTCCGGTCCGCGACTCCGGAACCGACCAGCACCGCTGCTGCTGCTGCTGCCGGCTGACAAACTTTCATCCTCCGTCCGCCTCTCTCTCCCCACACTCCGCTGCTTTGCGCACAGACACCAGTGCGCGCACATTACACACACCAGTAACTATTTTTTATTTCCCTCCCTTCTGTGGATCTCCGATCCGGGTTCGAGTCCAGATTCGGCGCAAACAGCAGCGTGATCCGCCGAACCAAAACCCAGCCCTGGATTCACTACTGCTGATCAATGGACAGAGCCTCCTCAGCGGGCAGCAGCGCTACAGACACGCCGTGAACAGTGAGTACAGATGCACACACACACACTCACGCGTACACGCACACACGCGCGCGCGCATCAACACTACATAATCACAAAGAAAATGGCTGCAACAAGAAAACAAAAATAACAAAAACAGTTTTATTCTCGTTAATTGTAGACATTAAACTCAATAATGATTCTTTTTTTTCTAATAATCGCTCCATCAATTTCTCTTTGAACTGAACTTTTTATTATTAATTGCTCATATTTTTCCTGAATTATCCTTTGATTAAAAACGGTCCCGCAGTATTTACTGCTGTAAAATCAGCTAAATTTTTTTAATTTCATTTTAAAACCACCACGAAATATTTATTAAATTTTGGTCTTATTTAAGATTTAGCACAAAGGTGAATGTGCAGGTTAAATCCCATAAATTACTCACTTAAAATTTTTAAATAGCCAGTTTTGTGTTTAAGGTTTTATTCTTTTTTTTTTCTTTTTGGATGTTTGTCACTAATTCAGAGTATTTTTACGCCTGAGTGTGTGTGTGTGAGTGTGTGTGTGGGATTAAAGCCCAAATATAAATGATAAATAAATAAAAAGTCTGAATTTGCGTCACCTTTCTCGCCCCATAAATATTTGGCGCACTTTGTGACTTTTTAACTTTAAAAGAAAACAATTAATAACTCATTACTGTGAGAGGTGTCACTCATTAACACGTGCAGCCTTTGAATAATACACCCCCCTCATTAGTGTTACACATCTAACTTGGTTGCGTTGAATTAAAAAGTCGCATGGAGGAGCGGAAAGACGCAGAACAGGGGCTTCCGAAAGGGCCTTCCTGCGCCAGTTTCACAAGACACCTTCACACCGACCGCGTCACACCTGGTCTAATAAATAAATAGATAAATAAAAGTTGGAACGAGGACATGTGGGGGGCTGTGGAAGTCTTTTTGCGGCCTTTCGGTGGCTGCCGCAAATGAAAAGCAGCAGTTTTGCTTTAAGTCACGTCAGGATCATCGCTCACCACTAAAACCTCTTTTTGAATCCTTTTCAGAAGAAATCAGAAACTTCAGAGCAGAATCTTTTTTGCATATTTATTTATTTAAAGTCTTTAATGCAAGATGTGCAAATGTCAAACGTGAAGTCGCGCAAATTGAAACTGATTTAGCAGGTTAAAACCTTTTTAAAATTTCTTCTTCTGAGCGCTTTTTGTTGCCGTCGTTGCGGCTCCGCGCGCTGACAGCAGCCGCTTTCAGCCTGCATGAAGTCTGTGGTCCTCTGTGGCCGTTCAGACACAGCAGCTCCTTCTTCTGCTCCCAAACCAAAAGCAGCGGAGAAAACTGCAGCTTCCTCTCACAGAAACGATTTCCAGCATTTTCAGGACGTCCCTCTCACCTGCGCGAGCCAAAGCTGATCGGCCTCATTGATTTCAGGTGAAATATCTTCGTGTGTTATTTAAAAATGAGTTGGTCTCAGCTGAGATGGGAGACGTGGAAGTTTACTGACATATTAAAAGAAAAAGAGGGGGGCGGAATGGTGCGTCAAGAATGTCCAAAATGGTGGGAAACTCAAATTTTCTTTGGCTTTGACTGAACTGCAGAGGCCTGGTGTGTGTGTGTGTGTGTGTGTGTGTGGGTGTGTGTGTGTGTATGTGTGTGTGTGTGTGTGTGTGTGTGTGTGTGTGTGTGAAACAGAGAGAGAGTCCAATTATTTCTGGTCTGCAATGTCACGCGCATTACAGAGACCGCTGGAGTTTTATAAGCCTGACCTCAGAGGCTGAAAACACTCCGGATTCCTGTCCTCTCTCACGTGCACGCGCCGAGTTTAGCAGCCATGAGAAATCCGGCTGATGTGCAGCATTTCAGTAACTCTTCATCTCCCCCCCCCCCCCCCCCCCCCCTTGCCTCTGCGCGTGAACCCGGTGACACCTTTATACGTAACAAGGGTGTGCGTGTTATTAAAGCGCAGATTAGATAATCTGGATGCGCTAATGGCGCAGATGAGGGCGTCACTGAAGCGCGTTTAAGGATAAACTTGCACTTTTCCGCAGCTGGGCTGCGGTGGACGGCGTGGCATCCCCGCGCGCACGCGTGGTGACACCATGTTGTCCTGTGACGGTGTTTTTCTGGGATGTGTGTGTGTGGTCCCTGGAAGTGTTAAAGCAGCGAGTGTGTGCCGCGTGCTGGCTGCGGTTTGCGCAGCTCGGTGTGTGTGCGGATGTTTGAGCACGCGTGCGCATCCTCAGGCTGCAGGGGCGAGGCTGCAAGCGCGCTCTCTTCATCCCGCCATATCAAATGATGTGTTTACGGGAGAGACGATCACGTAGGGCCGGGGTCGCCCCCTCAGCCTGCCCGCTGTCCTCGCGCTCCTCCCGGCCTCTCCGTCCTCCTCCACATCAGTCACGCATCTGACGGCCATAAACAGCAGATTCCGCAATAATGTAACCTTCCCGAAAAGCAATATTCCCTCATAATCTACCACATGAAGAAGTTTCTTCATGTTCCACATCTTGTTTCCAGACTTTTAAAAACAAATTGAGACAATGAGACTTTTTCTTCTTCTTCTTTTTCCATCCCGTTTCTGGCGTTTTTATTTCTAAAAGTCGCTGCGCACAACGGAAACAAACCACCTCTCAGATCATTAACTGGTTAAAAAAACGTAAGTAATATTTATCTATAATTTCTAAAAGATACAATTTTCAGAAGGGAAAAAATGTGCTTATTTTTGTCTTTTCAAAGCAAATAAAATGAAATATCTTCTGTTTGGGTGAAAAACTTTAGTTTAATTTCTGGGAAAAGCAGGAAAACTTATTCCAGCTGATGAAAATACCTGCATCTCTCAGAGTTTTCCCTGATAACAAACTCACAGTTTTTGGATTTGTGAACACTCCACGAAAAAAGATTAAATAAAACTGATTTTCTAATGGGACATTTTAGAAAAATAATAAAAAGAAGCTGCAGTTTGACTTTTTTCCCTCTCTTTTTAAAATTTTGTTGAATTTTTAATTCATAAACACAAAACCCCTAAAAACGAGCTTAAACAATATATCAATTTATAATCAATGAAAACCAGAAAAAAGGTTGGTTCTAATGGATGATTTGATCTTTTAATATATTTTTACAGTATAAGAAATAGTTTTAACACCAAACACAAGAGTGAGGTGCCTGATGTGTCAGTTTGGACCAGAAAAGAAAATATTTTCTCATCTGAAAAATTTGGTTTGCTTGTTGCTCTTCCACGAATATGAAAAGTTGCAGTTTTAAAGTTTTATATACTTTTATAGTTTTAAAACTTTAGTTTTAGTTTTATTTTAAAAATAAAAAAAAAACATCTTTGAGTTTGTGACTGAAAAAAACTAAAGTTATAAGCTTTTCTATTTGAGTTTCTGCACTAATAAGTTATTTTTTCACCCTTTAAAAATGAAACATTTCTGTAGGTTGAGTCCATCTATCCTGCATCATATAATCACACAATGCCCCCCCCAGCCCATCATGAGCCAATCCAGGGGCCCATTTCGCTCCTCTCCAGCCTTTATCTGCAGCATGGCTCCTCCTTGTGAACACATGCATGTTTATGTGGCAGCAGGGCTCTAATATCATCCCCCGTCTTTTATCTGTGCTGCGGAGCCAAGCATTAACCAATAGCTTGATAACCCTGCTATAAAAGTGGATCTAGAACGGGAAGAGCAGCCCTATCTCTGGAAATTTCCCTGGAAGGGACGCCTCTCCCGTTCTCCCCTGCTATCAGCGCTAATAATGCCCTCGCAGGTGGCGCCGTGCGCGCCTGGTTTGCATGTTGGGGGCTGAAGCCTCGGGTCAGGGACAGTGGGAGACGCCACAGCGCCGGTCAGTGCAGCGTGGAGGCGTCCGCCGGCTCTGCAGGTCAGTTTCAGCTCTTAAACATTTCCATAAACTTCATACTTGTGAACGTGCACAAGCTCTGCTGATGGTCGTGTTGTAAATGTGTGTGTGTGGCGTTTACTGCCTCCTGCTTCCTGTATGATCCAAACTTATCACAGTGGGATCACGGTGGAGGTGTGTGTGTTATTTCTGCTCGGCTTGCGTCTCCTGACGAGCCTTTTCCCTGCGTTTTAATTAAAGCTGGTGTTTGTGGGACGAGGGTGAAACTGTTTGTTGGGCTGTCAGCCCGTGTTTGTGTGTGTTTACGTCTTTTAGCCGGACACGTTGTTTATAGGTGTGTTTGTTGTCGAGTTGTCTATTCCTCAGGGTGTGTCCGCATTTTTTTGCCCTGCAGTCTTGTCTTTGGCTGTCGGTGTGTATTTGTTATGTCTAGAACGTGTAATAATGTGGAACATGATAGCAGCTTATCATGAAAACACAAGTTTGTCCCACAATCAGACAAAAAATAAACACATTTTACAGAATAGAGGGTCAAACCTTACGGAGGATCCTCTGACATCAACAGGTGTCAATGAAAGCTCCTCGGAGAGTTCTGGATGTCCCTCAGAGGGCAATAAACCGGGTCGTGACCCCTTCCTTATCAAATAGACATTAAAGTTGGTTCCCGTCTCCATGGCAGATACGCAACAGCTCCTCTTATCGCCTCTTTATTAACTGCCCTGACTATCACACACCTTATAAACAATGCAGCACAGATAAATTAGGATTTAGAAGATACCGATCTCCGTATCTGAGGACTTATCTGTTGCTAAATCCCTGATTTTAATGGCAGTCCGAGGCGGTAACGTGCGATACAGCTCAAACCCTCACGCTGTCTTCAGGGACGGTCTCTGGAGCAAAGGGGTTGTTGCTCAATATACCTGTAATAATTACATAAGATAGATTAGCATTTATCAGTGGGTGACAGAGGATGTTTATGTGAGATTTCCCCACACGCAACCTCACACCACAATTATTATTTAAACCTCTGATTTTATGGAGAATAACCTGAAATTCATGGATATGATTAACAAGTTGAAGCTTAAACTTTCAGTGTTTGATCTGAAAATAATGAAGTGTTTTAAACTGATTAGTTTAACATAAAGGTATTCAGGATTTATGAAACTCTTAGAAAAAGTGGAAAATTTCTGTCCTCCAGTGTTCAGTCTGGACTTATTTACCCACTAGGGATGGACCGATACAGATTTTTTTTAGGGCCAATACCGATACCAATATTTTCTCATCAGCCTCAGCTGATAGCTGGTACAATCTGACAATATTTGGGGCCGATACTGCATTTGACTTAATGTAATGAAGGATGGAAAGTAATTTGACGACTCTTTTAATATAAACAAGAACAAAGCACCTCAAATAAATATCTAAAAAAGAAACAATGAACTTGTAAAGAAATATTAAATTGAAACATATATATATATATATATGTTTATATACTTTTTAAAATAAATTTTAAAGTCTGTTATGCCGTGTGGGGTAACACACCCGATGCAAATATTATCCTAAAATATCGGCTTTTCCTTTGTACCCACTAGGGTTCAGAACTGGACCTCAAGGTAACTATTTATACGCATCTGAGGACCTGAAAGGAACATTTTTGTAGTAAATGGTTCATATTTGTACTGTTTCAGTTAAATGTTAGAGTAAAATGTGAAGCTGTTCATATATGAAGGCATATACATTCAAAGCAGATTATAATAAAATGGATAAATGGTTGTTCAGTCTTGAGGAAAGAAAATAAAGTTTACAGTGGGGTGCTAAGACAGAAAAGGCTAAATTCACAATAGTAATTCAAATAACAAAAAACTAATGAAATAATAGAAGAAAATGGCTGAATTTTAATTTAGTAAAGTGAAATATTGATTTTGAAATGTGTAAAAAAAAAAAAAAAAAAAAAGCAAACAAAACTGTGAAGACAAATTAGAGCACCTCATCAACAGTGGACCAACATACCTGTCAGCAGATGCAGACGTCTGATTGGACGTCATAGAAAACACATGATTGCAGTAAATGCCTCAAAGTGTTGCTCAATAAAATTTAGTTCAGGAGCCCCATCATGCTTGTTTATTTTATTTTTCTATTTTTTTATTAGTATTATTCTTTTTTTTTTTTTCTCATTGAATTTTTTGGTGACTTGAAGTCAAATTTTCTATCCAATCAACTTATTTTTGTTTTTTTAAATTTTATTTCCTTCTAATTCACTCTTGAAACCTCCCCTTAGTCCCTATACCTTAAGTACTTTCCCCCCTCTCACCCCCCTTTTTTTTTCCAAATCCAGGGGCCCTCCCAAACAACAACCCACATCAGTGTGCCCCCCCCCCCAAAATCCGCAAAAGTATACCCCCCAAACCCACCACAACCCCCCCAGAAAAATGAAAAAACCCCAATATCCCTAACCCCCCCCACCCAAAAATAAAAAAACCTAAAACCAAAGTTCCACCATCACTTATTTAAATTTGGAAACCAAATTTCAACATAAACAAAACATCTAAAACAAAATCAGAAAAAAACTATCCAAAGGCCCCCCAATATTATTATTTCTGCTAAACCACAATAAAAAAAAAATCAATGTCATGATTTCCATTTATTTTTAAAAATGTATTATTACTTTTGTCAATTTCAACTTATTTTACTGACAGCTGTTTTTTTTTCTGTGTTTAACGGGAGGGGATCTAAACTTTCACACACTGTATATGTAATTTAGATTTGTGCGTTTAGATTTAATTTTCACATTTTCCTTATTTTATCATCACCCAGGCTGTCATTCAGGAAGTTTGTGGTTTGTCCCCAGCATTGGGAGACATTTACTACTTTTAAATTAGAGTA
This sequence comes from Atherinomorus stipes, assembly GCA_023101725.1. Lineage (NCBI taxonomy): Eukaryota > Metazoa > Chordata > Actinopteri > Atheriniformes > Atherinidae > Atherinomorus > Atherinomorus stipes. The sequence goes on along the minus strand of JALJCO010012559.1, from coordinate 151,780 downwards.
CAAAACAGCACAATATTTATCATTAATAGGTACAAGCTGCAAATGTGAAGTTAAGGCTGGGTAATTAATAAGAAATGAATCCAAACTGACATTGAAACAATTATCTGGTGTAATCCTGCTCATGTCAACTATTTCAATTATTTGTCCTAGCAATATTTAGAAATACTGTATTCTTCCTTTCACTTTTTTAAAAATCAATATCAGCTGCTTCTCTGTTATAAAATATTTGCAACAAATACTTTCAGTAAGATATGAGGAATTAAAAACAAAACAATACTGAAATAATTGCAAATTAACTGTAATCAAGGCAACATGTTCTTAAGTCAGTCCTCGAGGGTTACTGACCTGCAGGTAGTCAACGCCCCCCTGCCCCAACACACCTGACTCAAATAAAATGAACCTAACAGCCTATGAAGTTCTGCACAGTGACTCACTAATTTGAGTCAGGTGTGTTGGAGCAGGGAGGCACAGAAAACCTGCAGGATTGTGGCTCTGGAGGAGCGGAGCTGATGTAATGTGAAAATAACGTGTAGTGTATAAGCGACCAAATGGTGTTGGAGTCAAATTACTTCATCAAAACACGATTTAGTCACATTGTATCAACATGAAATACGCAGGTTTATTGAATATGAATAACCAAAGGGGCCCTAAGCAGAATAATGTTTGGGGGCCCCACCCTTTCATGCCATGAGCAAAGTTTTTGGGTAGACGCAACACCTTAAGTCATAATACAATGTGTATTAACTTATTCAAAACACTTTAAGAACATAGTAAGTAAAATATGATTACACTTACCAGTCATAGTGCTGTTAATTTGCTGTTAGTTCAGAGTTTTATGGATTGCAGTTTGTTGTTGTCTGGCTAGCTAGCTGCTCTGTCAGCCATGCTTGGGGGGGGGGGGGTGTCAGTGGGCATGTGTGGCAAGTAGAATGTGGAGAACATCCCCAAGAACTAACAGAAAGCTGAATCTAAACTTACAGGACAACAGTACTCGTTCATCTGTTCATTCGTTTTAAAGCGTTGGTGAAATTACGGAGTTTTGCTGCAGATAATGCCTTATAGAGGCCCATTCGTTCCGCCCTCTTCACTCCCATTATGTGGATGTGACAGACATGAATTGGACGTTTATAAAAAATACTGAACAAGTCGCATCCTGTTCTGGTTCAATACTGTTTGGATTTAAACAGTAAAGGACGCGATTTGGTCTCGTATTATATGGACCATCACAATTGAACCAATAAAATGTCGGGACGGGACGTTTAATTGCTAAATAAGGAACAACTCTGTAGTTTACATGACAGTTGGAAACCTTGCTGCTAGCTTGAGCTACAACTGCTTTGCTGGCTAACAGTACCCAACCAATTACTAAATCTGTTAGCACCTACTAAATCAAATCGTCTTTTCAAAAAATTGCTGTGACATATCTAGTCTATTCATCTTCATTATCACTGACACCTGACTAATACCTGACATTACAGTATTTTAACTAAATAAATCACCTTGTCCTTGCCAGCTGCTTCTTTAGCATTTTTTTTTCTTTTTTCTGCCTCGGATGGATAATTCCTCTTCATCTTAATGAAGCCCATAAAGCACTCATTGAGACAAACTACTTACTTAGGGGGCCCCTAATGGTGCGGGGCCCTAAGCGGTTGCTTAGTCTGCTTAGTGGTAAAACCGGTTCTGTGAATAACTTTTTTGAATTTAACTTTTTTTTTTAAGTTGCTGCCAAAGCAAATCGTCTGTGTCTAACCAATGTCCACTACTGAGTTAAGTAAATTCAACAAGTTATTTTTTTCAGTGTATTAGTCGTGTATTAAAGGAGTACAGCGCAAGTTCCTGTTTTTTTCCAGAAGTTCGCCCCTTCTGGTGACAAGTGGAAGTGACGCTAATGTCGTGCACACGCATGAGCTGCTTCGACTGCGTTGGTCTCCAATTTAACCAACATTACACTCAGTCTGAGTCCAGAGTTAGAGACATGATGTCTATTGAAGTAATAAAGTTATTAATCTGCAAGTTGTTTACGGTTTGATCGTTGAGTAAACTGACAGACTGTATGCTAACGGTAACAACAGGCTAACGCTGGCGTGTAGTTCAAATATCCAAATTCAGAGGCTGAGACCACAACTACCTTATAAAATTACTGCATCAACTAAATGTAACAAGTGGCCAGAGTGGTTACCCTCCCCAGGATACTGCTGCATTTACATGCTAAAAACTTAGCATTGCAATATTATGCATCCTTATTTACATCATACATGACGTTTACCTTGTTAGTAAGAAGAAAGCCAACTGCAGGTCTGTTTTATTCCCAGAGCAGATTGGAGCTTTTTTTTTTTTTTTTATAAAAAGCTGCTTGGTTCTCCCGTCTTACTCCGGCGCCGGTCAGACTCAAGTTTGATTCTCTTTGTTTCACAAGACAAAACTTTTTGTCTTTGTCTTATTGGAGTCTGAGTTGAGGTTTGAGAGGTGCCTGCTCTCCATGTTTTAGCAGCAGTTAGTGTTGTCTCAACATGCTTGGATGTGCGGTGGCGGATTACACAACACCGGCGCAGCCAGACGAACGAGAACGCGCAGCTCATCCCCCTCACATGCGCCCCCTTGAGGCTTTGTACCCGAAACTCTCGCATTGAGCATTCAGAAACAGTATTAGAGACAACAGCAGTGAAGAAAGATCTGTGCATTCTACACATCAGGCAGTTGTAAGACCACATGGAGGAAAGAAAAGAATAGTCTTTAACATTTAAACTTGTGCAATGTACCTTTAAATAGTTTTTACCTTTATATTTCACTTTTAAAGCAGTTTACCTGCCTTTTATATCATTCTTTTCAGCACAACATCACCAGTGTATTTTACAGTTATTTTTTCACACACCCAGCCAGCACATCCATGTGGGGCCCATGTGGGTTAAATTGTGGCTGCATATGAGGGACCCAAGTGGGTTTGTCCATGGTTTCCATGGTGGCCCCACCTGTGTTTTCCCATGTGGGTTTCCACATGTGGGGCCCATGTAACTTAAACTATGAGATCTGCAAATTTGCCCAGTTCAAGCCCATGCCTTTAGGCTATATGGGAAAACACAGGTGGGGCACCATGGAAACAGTGGACAAACCCACTTGGGCCCGTCATATGCAGCCAAAATTGAACCCATATGGGCCCCACATGGAAAAGGTGGCTGGCAATACAGTTGACCTAAAAAAAAACTTAACCAAAAACATCAAATCTAAGTAGAAAAAAGTTCGATTTTCCATTGTGAAAAGCACAAACTTGTTTCACAAACCATTTTTTTTAAACTTAAAATGTACATATAAGTAGTCAGTCTTAAAAATATTTGTACAGATTTGACCATCAAAATTGATACAAACAACTATTTACATCGAAATGTAAAAAGTCTCAGGTGTTTGTTTTTTTTTTATTCAAATATGCACAAAAGAATCAGTTATCACCATAAGATGCCACAAAGATTATTTGCTCCACTCCAAAAAACAGTTCCTGTCCTTCAGAGGACAGAAAGGACATTTCAGGTCCGATATTTCCAGGGTGTGTTTGTCCTCCTGTCCACCAGGAGGAAGCACTTCAATCTGCTTTTGGTTAATTTTAGCTACTTTCGCCACCTCTTCCTCTTCCTCAGCAACCAAATGCATCATGTTAACATCATTTTCTGATTGATTGATGTGGTGCATTTTCCCATCAACAATAAGGAGCTTGTTGGGCTTTTGTGACACTATTTTTCTTGCTTGCGAGCACTTTCCATAGAATCTGCTGTTGTGTCCTTCACCAAACACAGATTAAATGTGACTGTAACATCAGCGAGAAAAGTAGGTTGTACAATTTATATCATAATTCCTGTTATATTTAGTCTATTGGAACAATTTAAAAACTGGTTTATAGTTTGAAGTCTGCACTATCCAGAAAAGTTGGAATGGAGACTACATTGCTGCTTTAGCAAAGGACATGTGGGCATGGACATGGCTCAGGAGAGTTAACCGAAACTGAGGTCAAAGGTTCAGTTAATTGTGATTTTGACCTCTGCCATAATCACCTATCCCTATGTGGAGGGTATAACAACATTACTCCAGTGACAAGACTTTGCGCCCTTACAAGCACATTTAGGTCTTTTTTTTTGTCTGAGAGGATTAATTACATTTCGTATAAATATTGACAATGTATTAAAGCTACTATACTTGTAAAAGTGATGCATTACACTCTAAATATTTAGGTCTTGTGGCTAAAAATACAAATTCCATTTCCAGAATAGATGCTAAGCTTTCTAAATCGAAAGAAAATTTAAATTTGCAGTCCAAATGAGTGTATTCTCAGCATCTTATCTGACCATATTCGGCGTGTTCAGAAAAAATAAATTAGTCCAAAATCTGCTGCAACACTCAGTAGACGTTTAATAAATTCATGTTCCTATCGGATTCCGTTTAATCAGACATTTTTTAATGAACTGAGGTTCCTGATTATTTTAGTTCTCCAGAGGAATCTGAGTCCATTCCTGCTGAATCCAAGATTTCAGCCGCTCAGTTGTTGTCTGGTTCTCCTCTTCATGCTCCAGACATTTCCAGGAGGAGACAGATGAGGTCTGACATCGTCCTGCTGAAGAAAGATAGTTTGATGTTAGCACATGTCTCCAGAACTCCAACTTCTGCATCAGTGGTGAAGTCCTCCATGGACAGATTTCAGCCTGGGTGGTGTTTCTCATCTTCAGCACATAGAAGAAGACATGAATTTTATTCCAAAAGCAACTGCATGGATACGTGTGCACTGTCTGTCCATCTGAGGTGAGGTGGTGGTCTTCTGCTGTGCTGCCTGAGGACTGGAAAGTCATGATCCACCTGTGGTTTCATTCATGATTTCTCCAGACTTCTTGAATCTTTTCCCAAAATTCTGCTCTGAAGATGTGAAAACAATTTGGAAATCGATCATGGAGAAATATTCATCGAACTTATTGATGATTCTCTGATGGAGTTTAGAGCCATGACCCATTTAGAGAGACTAAAAGTTAAGCGAATGCTGCTTTTATACCCAGTTCTGACACCCTCACCTGTCACCAGTTATTCTGCTGGGAATGAAGTTTCTGGATATACCAGAAACTTTTCTGTCTTTGTTTCAATCCCAACTTTTACCGAGTGTGTTGATGCAGCAAATGATGGATTTGTTTTGTATTTTCTAAACACAATGAAGTGAAGATAAGATCAACTTGTCCCAGAGGGAAATTTGACTTGTGTTAAAAAGTGCAGATGCAACTGCAACATTCACAGTTTCAAACACACGTGGCAATAAAGACGGTAGCATAGCTACTGTACATGTTACCCAACTCTATATAACACAGAACAATGCAATGACTTAAAAAAAACAATCAATTAAATAATTTAATAGACAAAAAATTCAGTAAAAATCTAAAACATAGGTTAAAAACCCTAAAACCCTAAACAGAGAAATAAAAGTGCAAGTAAAAAAAAAAAAAAAAAAAAGGCCACAGAATGAATTTAAATAATTTATTTGGTCTTGAATTTAGATTAATTTAAATTATTGCAGATATAAAAAGATCCCAGACTTTTCTGGAAGCTTTTACAGTATAATTTACTTCTCCAAGTCCATCCACCGCTCCTGTTTCTAATCAAAAGGATTTGTCTCCAGTCATTTATGACTGCGGTTAAAGTAAAGGTTCATCTAAGTGTACAAATCATCAAGTTCATGCTCGCAGAACTACAGGAACATGTTCTGCAGAGGAAAGGGCAACTTCAGGTATTGATCCAGCTGTAAATTGTTATTCTCATCACTGATCGATCTGCAAGTTTATTTTCTATTTGTTTGATATTTGAGCAAAATGCATAAATACACTCATGAAGTTTTAAAATTAGGTTTAAAAAACAGACATATTACACTCTGTCCTTATTCAAGTAACAAAAATCAACATGCAGAAACGGTGTGTGGAAAAGTCCATCCTGACAGATTCCACAGCAACTAAGGTCAGTAGCAGCAGGTGCTGATTAACTCATCATCATCATCATCATCATCATCATCTTTACTCTATCAATCACAACTGGGAACTTCAGCTCTGCATTTAGCCCATCTCTAGACAGACTAGAGCAGTGGTTTTCACACTGGTTGTGTGACAATTTCAGTGGGTCACCAGATCATCATGAAAAAAACAAGAAATAGAAGCTACATTTACCAAATATATTTGGGATTTTTGGGGCTATTAATATTAACACATTATTGCAGAGATTAATCTGTAATATTAACACATTTATTTCCTAATTATTGCATAAATAACTAATTACTAATACCACGTTAAAAAATCCCACTTTGGCATTATCTTAGCGAGAGAAGCTGATTTCGGGCATGTCAGTATCTTGTCACAGCAGTGAACCAAATCCGCTAGAAAACACTGATCCTCCTTATTTATGAAGTTTCTGCTTTTGGAATTTGAAGTTTCTGTGCTTTTTCCATAATCCACCAATATCCACTTTATCCTCCTTATTTATGAAGATTCGGAGAGTTTCCAAGCTTCACATTAAAAGGATGGACAGAATAACCTGTTAGATGTTTCACACGAACAACAAAGTACGTTATTTTGGGGGTTGTGGCTCAGAAAATTAACCATGAGTGAGATCAAACTAATACAGATTTGATACCTGAATGGGCCCCGGGGTCGCTTTCAGAGTCCGGAGGTAAAACGGTTAAAAACCTCGGTTTGCATGAAATCTGTACAGCATCAGTAAACTCATCTGGGCTGGTGCTTGCTTTTATTCATTTTAGTTAGTCTACATGATTTTATTATGATTAATTCTTATTTTATAGGGATGTTCGATATTGACTTTTTTACCGATATCCGATATACAGATATTGTCCAAACCTTCATTTCCAATATCCGATATCAACTGATACCGATCCTAGCAGACAACTGTGAGGTTCTATCGCAAATGCTTAGAGATACAACAATTCTATTAAAGATCCCATAATCTCCTTAACCCAACCAGGGGAGTTCATTTGGACATCTGGCTGCCAGATATCATACTAGCAGGTATTAGCAACATGTGGCTAATTATAATGTTTCTGACAACTTGGTAACTTAACCAACAACTTAAAACCAGACATATTATAAGAAGCTTCAAAGCAAGTCAGTCTGTAGCAGCAGCAGCTGCACCGTAGTCACATGACTCTGAAAGGAATGCTGGGAAATGAAGTTCTTCCACAATAACAGGGAATTTTCTACATGCTCTACCAAAGGAACAAGATTTTGCGAGACTTTTGTAACAGAACAAGATCTTGCAAGTTTTTTGTTAAAAAATATTGAAACTATAAAACTGATGCGAATATTTTCCAATATCACATTTTAATGATGATATCGGCCGATTATATGTATAATTTCTGAATTGCTTTTATGTTTTTTTCACACCTTTCTCTTTACATTTTAATATGATGTTGTTATTAGGATGTTGCATTGCTTGGGGTAAGTTTGCAAAGCTGCAGCTGAACAAACCTCAAGTTGAACCAAAGTAGACACGTTCGGTCAAAAAGACCTCATAGCAGCTGTGAGCAGGTGGAGGATGATGATGATCTGGACTCCTTGCAGTCTTTGATGGACCTTGAACTCCTCTATGAGTTTGATGTGAGTCCATCAGTCCCACAGCGAAAGCTGAAACTTTCTCATCAGCTGGATGATGATCTACAACAGCATGGCTGAAAAAGAGAAGAATGAGGGTCTGATGACATCACACAGAAAACTCCAGCTTATTGCTGCTTAATCATGGAGATTGTTTAGTTTTCACACTGTTGCTGCATTTTGACTCACTTTTTCCACCACGTGACGCATAAAATCTCTTCATTATGTTCATTAATATCATTCAGAATTCCTTCCGAGGACCTTTTACATGCTAGCAGCTGCTGACAGGATTTCTGAGATAAACTCCTCTCTGAGACTTTCGGATAAAAACAAGCCTCTTCTGGCCACTCGTGACCCGCTGGTGACTTACCGTGGTAACATTTGGACATCTTATCACAGGGATACGCTGAAAAACAGAAAGATGTACAGCCTGGATAAGATTCTTCATCTGCTGGGTCAAATGAACTGTAATAGAAGCAGGATGTGAGGAGAGATGAAGGTGATGATGAGGATGAGATGAAGAGATGTCGGCGGGGCTCGATTGGGATCGTCAGCTGAGGCAGGACCGGACTTGTTCGGGGATGAAGTCAGATTCTTTTGAGGATTATGTCCAAATATGAGGATGAGAATCAGCATTAAATCAGGTAGTTTAACCCTTCACGCGCCAACGTCAGCATAAAAAGCAGCGTGGTTGTAAACATCATGTTTTCTTTCATCCAGTCCTTCTTTATTGTCGCTACAACATTGTTAGCGGTTGGATTTATTTGCAGTGCCTCCCTTTTTTCTCATCGAGCCTCACACTGTGAATTATAGCTACCACTGTACTCACATTTAAACCCGCTGCTCTCCACTCTTTGAACTTGTTTTCTCTTTTATTAAACTCTGCCACTCGCATTTTTGGCCTCTGCCTCCCACACTTTTTAATCACGCCAGAGCTAATGGCTTTAATTTATTATTCATTCTGACATTTTCCCTGAGTTCTAAATACTTCTCAGATCACGAGTTTATTTGCTTTTTTGTGGTGTTTTTCAGCTTTGCTGTTGTGTAAGAGTGAGAGCGGGTATATAGAAGGTAGAGAGAAGCGGAGGAAAGAAAGGGGAGGAGGAAGATGGATAGAAACCACTTAAAAAAAAAGAAACGGCGTCTTTTGTTCAGAGTTACAGCAGCTGGAGCTGCAGAAATATTAAAGAGCGGGGGGGAGAACGCTTTCTAATCAAGCGATGTGGAACATTTCACACTCAAACATTAACCGTGGATTCTCCCTCATTTGTTCTGCTGGATTTCTGCTCAGTGTCACTCCACAGTGTTTTTCCGCTTCCAGATCTGGTCACTCACTTCCATGATTTCCATGCAGTATTCACCGTTTTTCCACAGACGGTTTCTAATCTCTCTCGGCTCACAGAGGGTCACACATGCTGGAGGATATTGTCCAGGGCCTGGTGTGTAAATAAATGCAGTCCATTTGGCCCGAGCGAGCTGGCGCGAGTCCCCCGTCAGGCCTGCTGATGCCGCCATGGCATTACGCATATTAGGCGTTTGGCTGAGGCTCCCTTATCAGGAAAACTGACCCGTGAAGATGAGGCTTGCATGCATGTGTACGGATGGATCAAGTCCAGCTCGCATCTCTTTACATTTTCCTCCAAACAGTAGGAAGGGGTGTTGGCAAAGACTTCACGATCAGGATACGCGGGTTACAATACGATACGGTATTCCAATATTGTGATGCTGCGATATATTGCGATATTCTAGGCACTTCAGATAAATTTAAAATGCAAATGGTAATAAAAGTTGTACCCACAGTCCTCAAAATTATTTTTACTCTCCAGTTAAAGAAAAGGCTAAATTCACAATAATGATGCAAATAACAAGAAACTAATAATAAATAAAAATTCACAAAATTGTAATTTAGTGAGATGAAATCTTGCTTTTGAATTGTGGTTGGAAATAATAATAATAATAATAATAATAATGATGATGATAATAACTATCAATAATTATTAATAACAATAATAACAATAATAATAATAACAAAACTGTTACATACAAGCATTACAATACATTCAAGCATCTTTCCCATGAACAGTGGACCAAAATACCTGTCATCAGGTGTAGAAGTCTTTTTGAACGTTACAGTAAACAGCTGCTTGCAGTGATTGTCTCAAAATGTTGCTCAACAAAATTTTGGCTTTGGAGCCCCATCATGTTTGTTTAGTTTTATTTTTTTGCATGTTTGTTTTCAATATTTCTTTCGAACCACAATTCAAAATCAATAATATGATTTTCATAGGATTTTATTTTTTATTGCTTTTGTCAATTTTGTCTTATTTTACCAACAGCTGATTCTTTAATTGGAGGGTATGAATAATTTTGAGGACTGTGTGTTTACACATCGGATGACTGAAACAACAAAAATAGTCAAAATAAATTAAATTAAATTTATCCATGTCCCATTCATTAAGGACCCAAAATATAGCTTTTTGCCTTAAAAATTTATATTTCTGACTTGTTTTGATGGTACACCAACATTCATTAAGCGCATTTTCGAGCCGAAACATCATTTGTTCCCTTTTCTATGAGAAACAGCACAAATAAGTGAACGTATTACACACATTGGCTGGAGGCGGCGATACCAGTCGTTTTTTTTTAGATCCATCACAATGCAAACACATTAACACGCAATTGTTCAAACATTGATTTCTTTAAACTCTTAATTAATAATATCGCAGAGCTCTACGATACAGAAATGCAGCAGCTGAACAGTTTGTGACAAGCACATAACAACGTGAAATCTTACTTACACCTTCTGCATTAAAAACATTTACAGCTGATGGTCTTGACATTGTTCTTGAAGGTTCGGGATTGAGAGGCGATCCCGACCGTCTTAAACGGCTCAAGTCCAACGTGTAGAAGTCGGCCTGTATGACCAGGACAGGAGCCGGGCTACATGCAAGTTGTGTCAAACTAAACTAAAATAGTATGGTTCCCAGAATATTTATATCTGGGAACGTGACAAATATGAGCAACCATGGTACACGTTTGCACTTCAAAAGTCGCGGTAGTCACACAGAAGAAAAAGATGCACCGCTCTATAACGGCATCACCTCAATCATAATTACTACTTCTGCACATACTGGACAGATTGTTGATAAAACTGCATCAGGTTTGAAAAAACTGATGCTGCTAGAAGCAAAAATCTCAAGATTTTTAAACCTGGTGTTGCTCCTTTGTTTTATTGCAACGACCAATATTGGTCTGTTGTAACAGCAGTACATTGTTTAGGTAGTTTGGTCAATCAAATCAAGTCTCCTGGACTATCCTGGCGTGATTAATTCCTACATCAGGCGCTTCAGATTCCCTCGCTCATTACAGGAATTATTTCTTCAACTTGTTTTTGGGGACATTGTTACTTTGTTACTGTTTGGTTATCTTTAGGAGAAGTAATTGTTTGGTTCCTCTTTGAAAAAAAAAAAAAAGTAAAATCAGAGAACATATCTCCCAAAGAGACAATTTATGTCATTTCAACTGCAAAATAGAGAAAATAATCAAAAAGAACATTTGTGCAGCAAAACTTTGACATTTAACCATCTGTCAAAGTCATCAGTGAAGCAAACTTCACTAGAGATGTTTGACATTGGGTCTTTTACCGATATCCAATATACCGATATTGTCCAACTCTTGATTTCCAATATCAACTGATACCACTCTACACAGACAACTACGAGGATGCATCTCTCATATTTTGAGAGATATAACTATATTCTGCTCCGAGAGCAAAGATCCCATAATCTCCTTAACTCAGCCAGAGGAGTTCATTTTGGACATCTGGCTGCCAGATATCAGATACTAGCAGGTATTAGCCAACATGTGGCTAATTATAATGTTTCTGACAACTTGGTAGCTTAACCAACAACTTAAAACCAGACACATTATAAGCAGCTTCAAAGCAAGTCAGTCTGTAGCAGCAGCAGCTGCAGCGTAGTCACATGACTCTGAAAGGAATGCTGGGAAATGAAGTTCTTCCACAATAATAAGGACTTTTCTACATGCTGGACTGCTTCTAATGGAACAAGATCTCAAGAAATTTCATAATGGAACAATGAGATTTCATGATATTTTGTTAGTATAGCTTAGTTTATACACTGTATATTGGATTTTGTCATTTTTGTTGTCACAGTGTATTATTTCATGTCAAATTAAAAAGCTTCTGGTGTGCTGTTTTTATAAATTAAAATCCTTAATCAAACACATGTTAAACACACAAGAATCATTCTATTCAACTCAATATTTTAAGGCAGCCCTTTAACTCATATTTTTAAGTTAAACATTTTACAGTGTAGCGCGTGAAGTGTCTAAGCTAATTTTTCCAGGGAAGTGATACCATAAACTCGTTTTTCCGAGATATGAGCTCATAATTTGCAGAGGACCCCGTGATGGTAGATGTAAAGATGCCTGTGTCCAGTACCATTGTTGTGTTTATTAAACTTGTATTATAAGATATTCTCTCTTCAGAAGTTTTAAGTGTAAACAGCACCGAGTTGTTGTTATTGAATTTTACGATCTCACGGCGGTATTTTTTTTTTTAAACACAGCGTGAATATGTGTTGTTTACTAAACACAACACAATGAAATTGGCTGTTCTTGTCATGGTAACACTTTTATAACTTCTGTGCTATTTTTCTAGCTGGAAATCTGTTCATTTCTAGCCATTCTAGCTCACAAACGGGCTGTTTTGGAGATTTCTATTTTTTCCCTATGGTGCAACTGCAACACAAAATACCTGGTAGCGACATCACCAACGTCTGCTCGGAATCCTGAGACGACTGGAACGCCCCATTAATATGGATCAATATTAATCTTCACCATGTTGAAGGCTAATATTCTGTTCCTGGGGTCGAGCTCAATATGAATTTTTAAACATACAACAAATAAACCAAAGGTGAACAGAATTGAAATACAATACTAAGCAAGAAAATTCAAATACTTGGAAAGATATGAATAAAAATATCGGTCCGGAAAAAAAATAATACCGATACTTTACGATATCACATTTTAATGCTAATATCCGACAATAATATTGAGCATCTCTAAGCTTAACCAAATCAGCATCTCTTCAAACACTCAGGAGACCAGCTTTAAAGTCAAAACCTCACCAAAGAGAACATGAAAATTAAGATTAAACTGTAAAGTCGGCTTGTGTCGTATTTCAGGACAATTTAACCCATTTGTTGTTTAGATGGATGACTTTTGGTCTCTGTATGTTTCCAAACTCTTTGCTGAGGTTCTTAGAAAAGATGAATCAGCGAATATTTGTTAGTCTTTTCTTCCTTTTTGCTGACCACTAAAAAACTGATTGTTTTAACTCTTTTCATCTCTTTGTTTAGAAGAGAGGGTGAAACATATCATTGTATGACAGCGTCACACGTCTGATCTCCCTCTTCTCCTGGTTCCCAGACACATTCTCTCTGGCTGGAGCTCCTCTGGGGGTGTGGAGGAGGATGGAGCGAGGAGGCGAGAGTCCCATCACCCAGGACAGTCCTGAGCGGAGGGCAGGCAGCCCGGACCTCAGCGGCATCCCGCCACCTGGAAAGAAGGGCCGGCTGGAGCTCAACGGGAGCCCCACCGGGCCCCGCATGCGTCACAACGGAGCCCCACCGCGACCCCTCGGAGGTAAGGGGGAAAACGGGAGACCAGGGGTGGGAAGATGGAAGGTGATAAATGAAAATAAATGAGCATCATCGGGGTTTTGGATGAATGCAGCCTGTAAAAACGAGTCTTCCCACCTCATCCAGAAGGTTTCTGAGCTCTTGCGCAGCAAACCCAACGACAGCTCTTGGCCCAGCTGCGAGCCACATCCTGGCCACAAGCTGCGTTTGGCTCTGAGCTCCAGGTTTTCGTGTGGCGGCTCTGCTGGGAGAACCTCAAGCTGTTAATCTATAAGTCAGGAGGGAACTGTATAACACAGGCTTACCAAATAAAGGAGATTGCTCCACATAAACAAGATTTATACAAGTCACTCTGGCTTATCGATTTCTGCCTTCATTGTGAAAGTTCCTCTTTATGTGTGTGTGTTCATGTGTGCGGACACGGTGTGCAGTTATCCATCTGTGTCTGTGTTGCCATGTTTGCAGAAACGTCTTGACCTTCATCCATTTCAGTTCTGTGCAAAAAGTTTTCCGCCTCTCTTCGTTTTATTTTCTTCTCCCAGCAGCCAGATTTTGTTGTCTTGATGAGTAGTTCTCCAGCTTTCTGAAAGACAACCCATCCCAGTCCTTGTACCTGTGTATTAAGGTACTTAAATCAGACCTCTGAATCATTCAGGCAGGAAAAAGGCTCCTAACTGAAGGGATGCACCAGGGTTGTGTTGACACATAAGAGATAATTTAGCAAAGAACCAGTTTAAACTGGATTATTAGGATCTTTGTCACAAAGACGCATCATTTGTTCCCATTTCTGTTGTTGTATCTGTGAAAAGAAGCAAGGATCAGACAGTCTGACAGGAAACAGGATTGTAGCAAAAACAAGCAAAAACAAGCTAGCTGGAAGCTAAGCATGACTCAGCACGGAGCAGAAATTGGACACGCGGAGGACAGAAGAAGAAGAGTCAGGATCTACAGCAAAGACCTGAACCAGGACTTGAGAGATACATCTGGACCTTCAGATGATCCATCTGCTGTTGGCTGAAGCCTCATCAGAAATGGTCGCCACGGAAACGTGGCTGTCAAGAAGCTGTTCTTAAGGAAGGAGAGAGGAGGAAAGGCCGAGGTTTGTCACATGACCCAAGAATGGAACAGAACCTGGACCTCAACAGGTCTGATGGAGGGATGGATCCTCCTCAGAACCCGGACCTCAACAGGTTCTGGGGGGGTAACATGAAAAATAGACTTTTTTGAGCGTTTTATTATGTTATTATGTCATTCCCTCCTCGTAAAACATGCCTGTGAGTTACTTTAACTCATTCATGCATATTTGAGAAATCCCTGAATCTCCTGTGGAAACCAACATGGCTGCCAGAACGGCTGCTACCACAGAGCACCTCCCAGACCACAAAGTCCCCCCCCCCCTTGCTGAGCTCCGCCCCACCAGAGGATGAGAGTGTTGTGATGAGTGGAGTGGGCGTGTCAGAAACAGCAGGAGGCATCTGAAAGGAACAGCTGTGAATTTTTAAGGCATATGATACAGACATGGAGTGATGTTACATTTCTTTCACTTGTTTTTCCATGTATACTGTATTTTCAGAAGTACTGAAGGTAACACAGTTATTTGATTGTGCTATAAAAGAGAATTATGTGCCTGAGAATGACATGAAACCCCCTCTTTAACCAGAGTGGGATCATCTGGACAGAGAACTGAACAAAAGACAGAAGCATCCAAAGAAAACTTTGAAAAGTCCTTTCAGGATTCTGGAGAACCGGTCCTGAGGATGACTGACAGAAAGTATAAGAAAACTTGTCCAAGAGGACAAAAAGGCTGCCTGGACCAAATATTCACTTCAAGGCTCCTCAGAATGAGATCAGCTCTGGCTTTTTTCATGTTCTGTACTAACAAATATGCTTCTGTAAATTGCTGAAAAAAGAGGGGTGGCTTAAGACTTTTCCATAGTGCTGCACGTCGTTCAAGAAATCTCAGTTGGCTGACTAAAAGCATCACAAATATATTATTTTTTCTATCTTACAAGTTTTGCATTTGATAAATACCCCGAAGCCAAAATGCAACAACTTTAGTTCAGTTCAAAAAGTTTCATGTTTGCTTTTCAATTGTCTGAAATGATCATCACATTGTCTGCTGTATAACTGATATGGCCAAACACAAGTTAATTAGGACAGTTATTGCACTTTAATTCACAGATAAGTTGGTTAACTACTGTAGGTCACTTCATTGGACTGTTGTCTAGTATATGCATTTAGTCATGTAGCCATGGTAAAGACGACTTGGTGAAGCTCAAACTGAGCATCAGAATGAGGAAGAAAGGGGACTTAATGGTTGTTGGTCTGAGCATTTACTGGGATTTTCATAGACAACCATCTCTAGGGTTTCTAGAGAATGGTCTGAAGAAAATAGAAATATCCAGTGAGCAGCAGTTGTGTGGACCAAAATGCACCAAATCTAGGGCTGCACAATTAATCGTTAAAAAAATAGCTATCTCAATTCACACATACATGTGATCTCATTTCTGCCCAAAAGGATTCTGAAGCATTTTTAATCACGAGCTGCATCAAAAATAAAAGTTTCCATTCCTCCTGGATTTTTTTCAAGCGCCCTCAAATGCAGCACTGCTGTTGCCCCCCCCCCCCCCCCCCAACCAATGGTAAAGAACTACAACGATGCATCTGCCAAAGAAGTGCTCCAACAAAGCTCTTGAGCAAACACATGTTTTATTTTGAACTACCTTTTGAATTAGGTTGTTTTTTTAAGTTTATTTGTGCAATAACATTGTTTTGAAAGAAAAAAAATCATGCCAGAGAATCGTGATCTCAATTTGAAGCAAAAAAATCGTGATTCAGATTCTTCCCTGAATCGTGCAACCCTAACCAAAATGTTGCTGGCCTGATGAGTCTCCATTTCAGCTCCACATTCAGATGCTTGGCTCAGAATTAGCTGGAAACATCATGAAAGCATGGATCCATCCTGCCTTGGATCAAGACTTCAGGCTGCTGCTGGTGTAATGGTGGGAGAGATTTTCTTGGCCCACTTTGGGCCCCTTAGTACCATATAGTACCAGCCTACCTGAGTATTGTTGCTGACCATGTCCATCCCTTCATGACCACAGTGGCGCATCTTCTGATGCTACTTCCAGCAGGATAAATCGCCATGTCACAAAGCTCACATCATCTCCAACTGCTTTCTGGAGCATGACCATGAGTTCACTGAACTCCGATGTACTCCACAGTCACCAGATCTCAGCCCAACAGAGCAGCTTTGGGATGTGGAGAAACGGGAGATTCTCTTTATGGATATGGTAGAAATGAATGTTTCCAACACCTTGTTGGATCTATGACATCAGGAATGAAGGCAGTGCTGGTGGAAAATGGGTCCAACTTTGAATGATGTTCTTCTAAGACCAATTCCATCTCTCCACAGCTTTATTTTGAGACAATTCTTCCTTTCATTGACATTTCCAGCCATAAAGCAGCCTCGAGATGAAACGTCTATAAATCCAGAAATATCTTAGTGCATAAAAAAAGTTAAAATTGGTCTTCAAGTTGGCAAAGTTGCATTTAGAAGCTGGAAAAAAGAGGCAGGAATGGTTTGTTTTGTCATTGTAAATCATTCAGGACGAAGACTCTGACTTTAAAGGCCTTGCAGGGTGGACATTTATAAACCTGTGGCGCAATAATGAAAATCGATCAATTTATTTGACATTATGTGGTTCCTTTCATATAAACGGATGGCAGGATTTATGTTGGAATATTTCTGTGAACTCTGGGATTTTTTCTGTTTAATGAGACGAAATCTTCTCTGCGGGTTTGAGGAGTTTGTAAAGATGAATCTATCTGGAGGTTAACAAATCAACGAGGAGCTCAGATTTGACCACAGGAAGGAGAGAAGAAGAAGTGAGCGCAGGAGAGGAGAAAATAATGCAAATGTAAAGAAAGGTATGGATGGAGGAGGGAGGAGGACGGGGTTTCCTGTGCTGCTCTGTAATAATGACGGCTTGTCTTTGAAGACAGGAAACTCGACGCGTCTCCTCCAAACCGCACGGCTGCCGCGAGGACGAGCCCACATGTAGAAAACAGACTCCCACAAAAACATGCATACATCCCGTCTTAATGTCCCCGTTTACTCGTCCCCTCACATATTAGCGGGATTAGAGGTTAGACGTCGTCCAAACCGGATCATCCAGGACACTGAATGTGAGAGAAGACAGACGGAAGGTGGAGACGGAGGGAGAGGAGGGCCGGTTGGAGGGAGCAGCTCCATGTTGACAGTTATATTTCCCTGTTGGGGGAAATTCACTTACTTGAATTGGCACGGTGCTCCGGTGTGTAATTCACTCCATGAGAGGCTGGAGGACTGGGAGTCGAGTGATTAATGAGGAGGAAATAGAAATATAGGAATTGACTGATTAAAACAACGGCTGGGACGGGTCGGGGTGGAGGTGGTGGAGGGGAGCTAATGCTGGGCGGGTGTTTGAAGGGAGGGAAACTGTGTGTGTTGGGTATTGTGTTGTCAAACACACAGCCGTTGGCCTGTATTATTAGAGCTGGGACGCTGCCTAATGCTCTCAGTCCATCATTTCTTCAGAGGACTTTAATTAATTGTCAGCTGACAGGTGGCCCAAAACCAAAAGCCTTTTAGGAAAAAGGCTGATATTGGAAAGGAAGGATTGATATGAGCGCGGGGAGCCAAGAAGGGGAAATTTGGGAATTAAATCCTTACTGTAAGCAGATAATGAAAGGAGGAGCAAGTGCATGTCTTCATTTTATTCAGGAGGCAGAGGTTAAAGTCAGAAATGATCCCCAGCCTGGATTTTCTTTCTTTCTTTGTTTTTGTGACACCTTTTTAAAATTTTCCCCTGGATTCTCAACTCTGAACCAAAACATGTTATTTGAAATGATCTATTCTGAAATTACAGGCGATTGTTCCTCACAACTCATCTGCTATTGTAGTGATGGATAGAATGGGAAACAAAAGGGCAGTCAGTGGCTAAACTACTCAATATGTCCGTAATAACCTGGTCTGATGGAGCCCTTTGAGATCCCTGATATAATGGGGACTATAAATTTGATGTATTATTATATTTATTAGTCTAGATCAGTGGTTCTTAAACCTTTGTTTGCAACTCAGACCATCCTCCAACCTCGCCCTGTGATGACCAAGTGGTTAATTGTGCGACATAATGGGTCATCCTGTGGCCATCCTCCTCATGTGAGGCTGGAAACTGTCAGAATCTTCCTAAATAAGGAGGAAAAAGTGGATTTTGGTGATTAAGTTGACAGCTAAGGCTCCCAAATGCCAAATTCATCTTTTCTCACCAAGATAGGACCAAATTGGGATGTTTGATATCGCGCGTCCAAAAACTTTGCATCTAGATACCCAATGATAAGAATTTTACATGGAAGGCTTGGGGGAGTGGGTAGCCTAGTGGTAATGTTGCA
Source organism: Atherinomorus stipes (assembly GCA_023101725.1). Taxonomy (NCBI): domain Eukaryota; kingdom Metazoa; phylum Chordata; class Actinopteri; order Atheriniformes; family Atherinidae; genus Atherinomorus; species Atherinomorus stipes. Next base: position 133,071 of record JALJCO010012559.1, on the reverse strand, counting down.
GACCTTGGTGCGGAGGAGCCCGGGCTCAAGTCTCTGACACGGCACTCAGGTGCACCACTGTGGGCCCCTGAGCAAGCAAGACCCTCACCCCCCTACCAACTGCTCCCAGGTGCTTTCAGTAGCAGCCCACTGCTCTCTGTTGAATACAGAGATGGGTAAAATACAGAGCCCTAATTCCCCCTGGGCTTCATAACAGTATATGTATATATATATATATATATATATATAAAAACTATCAGAAGCTTCTTTTTACTCATGGATTCAGTTCATTAATGTGACAAGGAACGTAAATGCCCCAAATCAGCTTCTCTTACCATCTCACCGAGATAATGCCAAATTCAGATTTTAATATTGTATTAGTAATAACTTAGTTATTTATGCAATAACTAAAAAAAAATCAATGTGTTAAAGGGACACTATGTAACTTCTGACCCAAACATTATCCTAATGTAAGTAATAATTGATGTTTTCTATGGTCAATATACAGCACATGACACATGTCGGTGCTCTGAGGGGGCTGCCCTCCTCAAAAACCAGACACTGTGTCTTTGCAGGAGCGGATCCATCTCTCATTGTTTCATGTGACCTCCAGCGCTTTGCTTTATGGCTCCATGACTTCACTATCAGCTGATCAAGGTGTTCTGCAAACATGATTTCAAAACACGGATAGAGGCTGTTTCACTTTGCGACAGTTGTGTGGCCTGTGGGAAGGTACAGGTTTAGTGCCCCTAGTGGCTGAAAGTTACACCGTGTCCCTTTAATTTCACAGACTAATCTCTTTGTAATAATGCAGTAATTCTGATAGCCCTAAAAATCCCAAATTTATTAGGTAAACTTAACCTCTCTACACCCCGCACCCCCCCCCCTTTTTTTTTTTTTAAACAATGATCTGGTGACCCCCATGTTCCGACATTAATTATAAAATAAATAAAATGAGGCTTATTTGCATTTTAATAAACACAATAAAGGTAAGGTTTCAGAAATCAGAAACTGTGTTAACAAAAGTTCATCTGTAGCATAATTCAGCCCAGAATTGAATTTCTTCTGGAAATTAAGATTATTGCAGGGAACCAAATCTTTAGATGGGCCAGACTTTATGTTGATTGGCACACCATGTGGCCAATCACATGCAAGGAAAGTAATACAAGTAGGCTACATCTGGAAAAAGTGGACAAATGAGTGAATCTAAAGTGTCATAAAGTTATCATTTGTTTATTTTTGTTCTTTGTTCAGTTGTTAATTAAAAATGTTTGAAAGTAATAACTGAAATTTTGAAAAAATAATGCATAGAAATAAGGATTTTTCCGATAAACCTTTTTAATAGATAGCTTGCCAGTATAAGAAAATATTCATAATTGCTACATTAGACTAAAATGGACTTTCTGAGTGAACTGAAGAGGCATCTGGGACCCAAAAGAGACGAACTTCCCACCACTAGATTCTGGAGTGTTTTGTAGTAGGACTGAAATATATCCCTTTGGACGTTGAGGGTTTTTGGGGTGAGCTCGCTCCCACAGAGGCCATTAACTCCCATAACCTGAGGGCACTGGGGGCCAGGTGAACACCTCTCTCTCTTTGTGATGTTCTCTGACTCGGTTCTATGCAGGTTTTTCAGGTTTCACTGTTATCTCAGTGAGCATGTGGAAGGCTGTGACTGGATTTTGCAAAATGTTTAAATGTGTGGTTAAATGTAAGCTGGGAAGTGAGATCTGATCATAAATGGTCACGCAGGACGCTTGTGATTGGCTCTCCTTGGACTCATGTTAATATGAGGTCTAGCGTGAGCCTCAGTCAGCATATGGTCCTCTGAAACGCTACGGTTTCTGTCTGCAGGAGGTTTTCTGGAGAATCTGGGTTGGTTTTCACCTGGTTTGAATTTGCATCTTTTAGGAAAATATTCAGGACTAAATCCAAGGACTTTCTTTGACCTGTTAATATGTTAAAATGTTCAGCATTGGCCTTTCTGTTATTAACAACCTAATGAAGGCAGCTGCTGTTGTCACATAAAATCTTTTGCATATTGACTTTGCCTATCTGTAAGTGTGGTCATTAATGCAGGAGCCTATCTAATGAGCCGTTAAACAGTTGGGGATGTGTAGCACGTGTTTAACAGCATTTTTAGAGTATATGTAGCAGTGCTCATCAGTCATTTTGCATCTCTGGTCGGGCGCATTGCATTTAACATTTAAGGTGTTGCAATACCCGACTTTGTAAAAGAAAAAGCATGAAATGATTACGAGCTTGACCAACAACAAATGCGGTCCACATGTTTGCTGTCTGAGAGGAATAATCCATGTCGTGATCACAAACAATTAAAGCCAGGCTTTAAAAGAATCCTCTTCTTGTTCTCTCCTTTAAATTTTGGTGCTTCTTGACAGGTCTGATGATTCCAGTCTTCTGTGTGGTGGAGCAGTCGGATGGAGGGATGCCGACGGACGGATGTGAGGGAAGGGAGGAGCATGCAGAGTTTGTGCTGGTCAGGAAGGATATTCTCTTCTCTCAGTTGGTGGAGACGGCGCTCCTGGCCCTCGGCTACTCCCACAGCTCGGCTGCACAAGCCCACGGTTAGTCCAAAAACAACACACATACGGGTAACCAATGCTCTTCTTCAGACTGTAGGAGAAGTTTCATCTTTTAGGTTTGATAATGAGGCATGACAGATATCCAGCCTTTAGTATGAATGGACTTGGAAGGCTTGGAGGGCTTCCTTGACACACGAACAGTAAATTGCTGCACAGTGATTCCTCAGAGGGAAGTGACTCTAATGTAGGGCTGGTTTTTAAATTTGACAAACTCATATGGTCACACCATGTAGTCAGAGTTTTTGAGTTAGTGGGTCCAAAATTTTAGCATATATATATGTATCATAATTTAACTAAGATACAACCAAAAACTTGTTAGCTTAGCCTAGCTTGGCTAATGATTATATCTGTTGATAAAATTTAAGCTCAGCTAACCATCTTCTTGGCTCCAGTGTCACATTTAATGTAAAACAGACCAAAAGGAGTATATCTCTACTTCTTATCTTACCAGATGAGTATGTTTGAGACATTATTTTGTCAGAACAATAAATAAGCTAAGATGCAACCAAAAACTTGTTAGCAAAGGCTATCCTGGCTAATAATACGTTAATAAAAACTACGTTCAGCTTACTATGAGCTGGCTTCAGCTTTATATTTAATGCAAAAACAGACCAAAAGGATTTTTTTTTTCACTTCTTACCTCACCATGAACTGGATGAGTTTAAATCAGCTAAGATTTGCCCCGAAGATTTACAAGGAACTATAGATGAAAAGTAGCCTTCTGGCTAATTTTAGCTTTTCATGTCTATTCATTTGTTTTTATGATATTGCATTGTCCCCTTTTTAATAAATTAACTAAGCTAAGTTAAACAAAACTAAAAGCTTGTAAGCTTACTATAAATATGGCTAAAAAGGAAAGCAGATATGCTAGCTCGGCTTGAAGGTATCTACTGTAAATTTGCATTTAAAAGTTGTTTTATTTATCTTAGTATCACTCTGATAAGTGGATTGTCTTTTTTCCAAGCTAAAAGTTTCCATATGTTTCCAGGTTTTGTGCTAAGCTAGCCGACTTTAAGATTTAACATCTGCTTTCGTGGTTTGGTTTTGTTCTTTACAGACAAAAGTCCCTGAACTTTTTAATTGCTGCTTGAATTCTGAAAATTTGAGTTCAGTGTGTCCAGAAATCTTAAATCACTCAAGACATACACTGAGGTCACCAAGGCTTGGACAAGTATGGTGTGAAATTGTCATTATTATTAGAAAAGCACAATATTAGCAGCCCCATTTACTTGATATCAGCTTAGAAACTGAATATGGATACCTGCCTGATATTGACCTGATCAACCAATATTTTTTTCAAATTTCATTTTTTTATTTGATAGAGACAGAGCATTTAAAGAATAAACAAAACAAAAAAGTCAAAACTGCAAGACTGAACAAATCCCCATAGACTCCCATGTTAAAAACACCAACTTCACAGCAGAAATAAACACGTTTACAGCCTGGTTCAAGAAACCATTTTAGGTTTGACAGGGCAATTTTACCTTCATGTCAACTGTGAGGGGGGTGAATTTTTTTTATAACTCATTTGTTTAGATGTTATTTATTCTTCAAATTACACATAATTAAGGGCGTGTCCTTATGATTGACATGCGGCAAACTGGAGGCCCAGCCTGGCGACCGGTGGCTCCTAGTTAGCTCCTTGTTTGTTCTCAGTAAGGTCTCAGTTTGTAGCAGAGTCGCACAACAGCAGTTTTTAGTCAGCGAATAGCAAGTCTAAGCGTGTCTTCCCTTTACCATGCAGCTTAGGGGGCTAATCTTTGTTAGCTCCTGTTAGTTTCGAGTTTGCTCGGTTAGCATTTAGCCGAGAGGACGTCAGCTGTCAATCATTTGCCCCGCGGCTGCGCTGTGCCCCTTTTAGTGTTTTCCGGGAGTGACGACACATGTGACACGGCAAGATGGCGACGGTGGGACACGCCCAACTGGCTTCATTTTTAGCTCTTCAGAAACCAATGGGTGATGTAGCGGAGGGTTCGTCCCTCTCAACGGTCTATGATTACGAACAATCTGTTTGCACATTCACGAAAACCCCAAATGAAGCGACTTTTCCAGTAAATGGACTGGGATTGGAATCAAAACGTTGATGTGAATGCGCTTTAATTCAAACTCATCTACATGCTGGATGGTGGAGCCAAGCTACAGGTACATATTTAGACTAAAAACCCTCAGCAGAAATTTACACATTTAAGAAGTTGAGGTGTTGATCTGACGACTTTGCCTCTTGGCTTCCTTTTAGTTTGGTCTTTTATAACACACTGTAATGAGAATCTACCTCATGAAAGCAGACGAGAGCCTCATATGTCTGGCAGGATTTTACTGGGGGAAAATAAATCCCTAGATGAGCTAGGAATACTTCTTTTTGCACATTTATGGTCCCACTGTGGAAGAACCCAGGGTCATCTAACCGAGGGTAATTGTAGGGAAGATGCAGCTCAACAGAAAACCTCCTACACCAATTAGAAAAGTGAAATTCTTAGAATTTGTTGTATAAAAACACTCGATAGGTGAACACAAATGTTGACTCTTAATCGAGATTGTTTTAAAAGTAAGAAGTTTCGAACCACAACACGTTTCTCTGGGAGTAAACTACGATGCAGCAGCTCAGAGTAGGGCTAGGGGTCGAGACAAGAACGTCTTTTGAGCAAAGAGTCTCCCTCTAATCAGCGATCTAAGAAGAAATGGATATGCTGAGAGGAAACACTGTACTGTTACAGTGGCAATAAGCACAAGAATGCTTCAAAAACACAACAGAGACACAGACAGAGCCTGTAAAAGTCATTAAAGACACAACAAAGAGCTGGACAGGAATGTCCCGGCGAGACAAAAATACACTGCGTGTGTGTGTGTGGAGTATGTGTGAGAATGTTTATGAAGCAGAGAAAAAGAAAAACTCTGTAATTTATTGTTGCACACATGGTAGTCATTGCAGCAGGACAGTGTCATTTACTGCTGTCTTCTCTCAAGTATGCAGAATATTCTATCTGGAGAA